>LIEC01010637.1:174469-196737 GCA_001925005.1 Drosera capensis
TCATTTGTCCAAGACTGATGATATTAGTGCAAAGTTTAGGAATATAGTATACCTCGTGGAGGATATACTGATCTTCATTCTTGCACTGGAACACGACCGTTCCTTTGCCCTTGACTTGAACGACATGGCCATCGCCAAACCTCACCTCCCCGGTGATCTTTTCATCAAGTTCTTGGAACATTTCTCACCATCCCATCATATGATTGCTGACAGTATTGTCTAGGTACCAGACATCCTTCGTCGATGTTTTTTCCTTGCCATGGTGAAACACTTTCACCACCCTTTCTTCTCTGGGCTGAATGGCGTCTTGCTGTGTCTCCTCCTGAGACATGGAAAACAATAACGCTGGCTCATCCGAAGTAGCGTCTGTGTATTGTCTCTCGTAGTTCCATCGCTTACTGCGACACTCCGAAGCATAGTGTCCTATCTTCCTGCAATTGAAACACTTGATGTGCTTTTTGTCACGGCTGTTACTGTCCGTGCTTCCTGCACCTTCCTGGCATACTCCATAATTGTCATCTCAGTGGCTCCTTCCGAGACCTCGTCCACGCCATTCGCCTTTGTCTCTGTTTGAGGTTCCGGATCCGTATTTCTGACCAGATGACGAAGATTCCCCAGTGTTGTTTCTTTGGGGTGCCTTCCGTTCGTTTTGAGTGAACATAAGCTAACTCCCACCACTACTAGTGTTCTCGCGGAATCGAGCTCTCTCCTCGAACGCCTTTAATCGTCCTATTGCCTCCTCGAACGGTATCTCAAGATCAAAAAATTATTCGATCCCGACAACGACTATGAAGTACCTATCTGGTACATAGTCAAGTAATTTCTTGACGACTGTGGTATCGCCAAGATCTTCACCAAGTCTGAAAAATCTGCTGGACATGTCGCTGAGTTTTCCGGCGAACTCGTCAATGGACTCCTATTCTGTCATCCGCAGAGCATCAAATTCACTTTTTAATGTCTGCAACCGAGCCTTCTTTAATCGATCAGCACCCAGATACCTCGTCTTGAGGCTTTCCCAAATTTCCTTTGCCGTCTTCTTCTTCGCAATCTGAAGAAAAACATCTTCGGGGATAGATTGAAAGATATATATGCACGCGCCTTCTTGTCCTTCCTTGGATTGACCTCCTCTTCCTTTGCTGGTTCAATCGCCTCCCACACATCATGGACATCTAGGATTGCCTCCATTTTTATTGCCCATACCGTGTAATTTGAGGAGTTCAGCATCAAAAAATTAAACGGCACTCCACCGCTCTCCTCTGACACGCGCTGGGGAATAATGAATATTTTTTTCTTTCCAAAAAAACAATTTTTTTCTTTAAAAACAATTTTTTTTTTCTTAAAAAAATGTTTTTATTTTATTTTACAATCTCTTTTTTTTTTTTTAAATATTCTTTAATTCAAAATCTACCCTATGACTTTGACTTGACCAAATTTAGGGTTGATATAAAATGATTACTTTACACATGCCACTCTCTTTCCCCTTTTTCTCTTTCTCACTGCCGCACAACTCCACACTTTCTCTCAGCCTAATCTCACGGCCGCACCAAGAGCTTCTCCCTCAACACCTCTTCTCCTTGTATCACAACGGCTGTCCCTCTTCTTTTGAGCTTCCCTTTTTACAAATCGGGTTCTATGCCGGAGGACTCTGATGGTGGCGAAGATGGTCGAAATCCTGCAAAAGAACTTGTTGTCCGCTACTGATGTCGGATCTACGCGGCGGCACCTGAGACCACGGTGAGGACGGCGGGGCTTTATGGATCCGGGCCGGATCTGATTGCTACAGTGTCGGGCCACTGGCTGCGGCTACCTCGGCCGATATCTCCTCGGCCGGGTGTCCTCGGCAATTGTCTTCTCACCTTTGAACGACCACCCTTAGCTCTGATACCACTTGTTGTCTTTGATCGATCGATGGTGTAGTAAGACACAAGGCAAGGTTGATGGGAACTCCCTTCTAGTTTTCTGATTTTCGTATTATTGTCTTTGTCGAGGTACATTTGATACATGAATTCCTAAGCTATGTATAGGGCTAAATCAATGATTTATACAACACGTTTTTGTAAAAAAAAAAGTGTAATAGTGGTTGGTGGAACAGTGATGGCCGGTGGAAACGTTTTCTGCCTTTTGCCTTCATGTCAAGATTATTAACTAACATGCTGGACAAAGGGATCAACTCGACCAAAATAATCGTTCGTGAATTCAATTGGCCTCGACTTGGTTACCGTTCGCATCGCTAGCGCCTCCCTCATGTCACCGACGAGGAGCCTGTAGGGCTTGCCGAAGAGTCCCTGCTGCCCGAGCTGCCTCTCCAACTTCTTGGGTCTTAACCATATCCAGTTTATCAACAGACTACAAGCCCATGTTGCTAGGATTATGGTAACTGATGTTGTTGCTAGTACTGCAACTGTCGTGGATGTGGTGAAGTTCAATGCCATGCTTTTTTAAGTTGGTGATTATGAGGATAAGTTGAAGAGAAGAATAGAATCTTGTTTCTTGATCTATCATTTGATGGGTAGCAACAAATTGGAAAACTATATGTCAGTATGTGTTTGAGGACCACTAGGAGAATCTCAAGTTGTTAACTTTTGGCATTTACAATGGCTGTATAGGGATAATCCCTTTTTAATCCTTTGACTAGTAGCGGAAGATATCTAAGGGTGTTGAGGGTGTCGTCCCCGATAGATGTATGTTATGCAGAGTCAGTACGGGGTTCCATACTAATATAATCTAACCCGTGTTTATGTTCTTATGTGAAGAAAACGGCATAAAAATGAGTAGAAAGTCGAGTTGTTTAGTATGAGCCATGCGTATGACGCATGACCATGCTTGATGGTTTCCTGTGAGACATTGAGCACGGGCTAGGGAAGTCGTGCGTGTTGTTGGTCCAGTAATCACCAAGCACGGTGTAGGCAGGTCGTGTTTGAAGCGCACGGGCCATGTCGGAGAATCTTTTACTTATTACGTTTCTTTTCCTTTTTGTGGGTATATATATACAACCTATGTAACAAGATCTCGTGATTTTTTGTGAGTTTTCTCGCTCTGATTTTCGATGCTCGGATTTTCTACGTTGTTGTGTGTTATAACAAAAAATCAATAATTATACTAAAATACACCTCATCAAATAAAACCATATTTTTGAAAAATGTAACCTGAATAATGTACCCATATGAAACAAAAAACATTTAAAAATATCTTTTTTTTTACTCCTTTCATCTCATGAAGGTTGCAACATTTTAATTGTGCAAATATATCGAAGTGAATTTTGACTATCCTCATGGGACGATCAAATGATATTTTTATAAAATTTTGGTAAAATGTTATTAATATTTCTTATTGTGTAATATAACCTCGCTTGGTTTATACATGTTTAGCCGAAAAATATCTTTGATCAAATTTTCTCCAAAATTAATTCCTATTTGGACAAAATTAATTTATCAAACCCCTAACCCCAAATTTATCTTTCTAAAATCCAAATCCGACGCAACTCCATCACCAAAATGTCCAAAAACTGAAAACCCGAAACCGAAAATATCAACCATCCGCTTCAAATCATCGAATTATTGTCTCATAACTCGTTTTTGCATATCGTCATCTTTATTGTCATCCTCGTCTCCATTCTCAAAATTCATCTATCCTCGTATTCATCATCGATGACATCCATTGTCACCATGGCGTATTCCGATAAATTATTTAATAATCGGTTCGGTTTTAATTTATTTTAAAAAAAATCCCTAATATTTATCGATTTGTGTTCAAAATCGATTAACCAACCCATTAATTGATTAGGTGAATGAATTCACCAATCCAATTAACCGTTTATTAGATAGATTAACCAACCCGATTAGCCTTTTATTGGACCGATAAACTGATTAAATGAATTTATTTATTTTTCCATTTTTTTTATCTTACCCGCTTACCCATTAATCTTAGGTATAAATCAATCCATTTCTTCTCTCTCTAAAACAGAAGAACTAGAAGACGATGGAGAGGAATCTACTTTGACTAAAAATCGTTTACAAAAGGACTACATATCGTGCGATTGAAATCAAATAAAATCATTTAATTAAAATCGATTAATCGAAATAGATTGATAAATTATTTTGGTTTTAGATTTCAAATCGATTAATAATCGGTTCGCTTTCGATTTAGATGATAAAAAATGAACCAATTTTAAAAAAAGCCTATTGATCGAAATCGAACCGATTAATATGCTTAGTTCCAACCATGAACGATGAAAGAAGAGAAAAAAGGGTGTGATCATTGATTTCATTTTTTAATTATTTATGGTTAAAATTAACGGAGTTAAACAGCATTATTGACGGAGCGAAGTTAAATGCACTCAAGTTACACATATACAATCATATTCGTTACTGACGTTGAATTCCCCATTTCAATGGCGGATCTTTCGATGGCAATGATCCAGGGTTTCATCGGCGGCTCCTATTTTCTCCTCATCTTCTCCATCGGATTCTCCAATGGCAAGTTCTTCTCCAATAATAAGGTCTCTTTCACCACTTCATCTCGTTTCTCTTCTCCTTTATTTGATGCACAACTCGTGCTTATAGTTGTAGTCATATCTAATGTACAACTCGGTTTTGCAATGCGCCTCGCTCGCGTTCAAATGCTCGTGCAATGTTTCTCGCTGGTGCTCGCTCGTGCTTCCAACGCGCTCGCTCGTGTTCAAATTTCTAACGCAACGTCTTTTCTGTCCGCGCTTGTAGGAACTCCCAAGCGCGCGTCATCCATGCCCCGTATTAGCAAGGGTGTGACAAACTACCCCACTAAAAGGGTGCAATGTCCTCGTCGAATTGATGGAAATGACCTTACCAAGCTCTCGCCTTACTATCTCAGCAAGCGCACCAACGAACACTCACTGTGTCTCTGTTTCGTCTTGATTTTTCAACTGAAGTCCAACGAACCGAACCTGATTTCCCTTGGATGTCCTGCAAAATGTGGACCAAATGACTCTCATTGTTTTTCATGGTGTGTTCCCCTTGGAATGTAGAGTCTTCCATCCGTCAAAATTCGTCGAACATGTAATCCACGAGGCTCTCCGCTGCACCAATTGTACGTGACAAATCCTTCACATTTTGCCTCCATAAGTCGGACTGCACCCATGATTACAGCCCCGTCATAAAGTTAAATAGCTTGTCTTCCCTCCGAAATGTTGTTGATATCCAACATAAACGAACTAAACTGCATAACATACTCACGAACAGTCCCTTCATGCCTCAACGCTTTGAGTTTTTGTCTGGTGAGCCGAGCCAAATTGATCGCTCAATTTCTTTTTCAACGTATCCAATGTGTCGATCGCAACTTTGACATCCCTTCGATACTCACTTATCCGAGATCTCCATCATAACTTCGCATCTTAGTTAAGATACATCGTTGTGATCGTTACTTTCTTGCTATTAGGGATCGTTAAGATACTGATGCGAGCAAAGTTAAGTGCACATTTTATAAACTTGAGGAGTTAAGTGCCCCTAATCCATAATTCAACAATGTTATATACAATTTTTTCATAGAAAAAATAAGAAACTCAATTATCACCCAATTAGACTTTGGTCTTTCCCTTGTCGTGAAAATACACGTACTATTAATCGACACTTAAGTTCATTTTACACATAATCAAGAGGAAGAACTAATTATAACTATAAACTGATTTAAGTCAAGTTACACATATAAAATCATATTCGTTACTGGCGTCGAATTCCCCATTTCAATGGCGGATTGAGGGTTTCATCGCCAGCTCTTATTTTCTCCTCATCTTCTCCATCGGATTCTCCAATGACAAGATCTTCTCCAATAATAAGGTCTCTTTCACCACTCGTTTCTCTTCTCCTTTATTGGATGCACAACTAGTGCTTGTAGTTGTAGCCATATCTAATGCAGAAGAATTGGCCGGTGATTCGATCAATTAAGTGTATATATGTGGTTTTTGGAGCCGAATAAGGAGTTGATTGATGGTTTTGAAGTTTCATAAATGATTCCTAATCCAGTACCGGCATTTGCACTCGTTGACCTAATAGTATAATTTTAGTTCAAATTCAGACCCTGAGATTGTCTCCATTGAGAATTGGATCTATGAGACTATGATCTTGATATTTTTTACAGAGAAGTGTTGATCAATAGTTTAGCTTGTGACTTGTGTCCTTTAGAAATGGCAAAATGAACTTTAATTCAGACATTTGGTGTCAAATTTCTAACAAGTGTTGTGAACAAGAGAGGGTGTTTGTTTTATCTCGTAGGCAAATTGGTAATTTGTAAAGAAACCTTGTCTCACTGATAAGCTATCCTTTTCCCAACTATGTGGTTAGGGTTTCGACATTACTTAGAGCAGCATGAAACAATCCATTCGTATTACATTTGGAGTAGTAAAGTTACGAACATCTTGCCTCCGTAAGCTTCGTAATTGACAAGATTATTTGGATTGTTATCATCGATTAGAAAAATTCCTTGATGAAGAGACAGGGTGCAACAATTTAGTATTAGCTTTATTGGGAAAACATTCATGGGAGTGACATAAAGGTATACATACAAGGAATGATGATCCCTCGGTCGTTATCCTCCGTGAATATGTACAGCCTTCCGAATTAGATGTCTATGCACAATTTTTGTGCTTTGCTAACCTTTTAGGATATGACATAGTGATTGTGAGATGGAGATAAACTTAATGCTGTATATGAAATGCATTGAAATCTATCATGATGTTCTGTGGTTTTTGTCTTTTCTTTCATGCTAGTTACGTAGCTCCAGATCTCTTGCTCGAACTAAGGTAACTTTAAGGGATAATCTCAATTCATGTGTTGTTTCTATAAATTTCTTGCTGGTTAATTAAAAGTTCTACTCATGATATCTCGCTTGGAATCGCAACTAATTATCTTTATGTGGTTTTTTACTGGAAGCTTGATTTTAAATCTTCTTGAATCATTTCTTGAAAATTTGTGTCGATGCTTTAGACTGTAGTGGTTGGTAATTGACGCTGAATTTGAACTACTGTGATCATGTACACGAGATCGAGCTGCTGCAAGTTGATCCGAACCTCAGAGATGATAATCTCACTGTTATGATAACAATGGAACTGCTCACGTAGTCTTGTCAAGTGTAGGATGTGGGGAGGGCGAGATACATGCACTCTTATGCCTATTATAGATATATATAACAAAGAGGTTGTTTTCTAATGCCTTTGGAAGGTTTCGACCCCTGACTACTTGGTTAGGGGGAGGGGTTGCTTATCACGGAGCTAACCCCTCTTGGTATGTCATTGTTCTGCTAGCCAAGTTGTCCCGTCAATTGTTATGGTTTAAGTGCATTCTTGCGCTTGACTATTGTGTGTAGAAATTTATATTTATGAAGTAGTGGTTGTTTGAGTGGGAGGGTCATTGGGAGACAACATCGGATTGCTCTCCTGAACTATGATGATTCGAGAGAAGAGTTTTCATGACCTACCTTTTGGCTTTGCATTCGAATTTGAACTATTCATTATTCCATCCGTCCCAAATTAATCGTAATGATTCTTAGTGGACAAGCTCGACCTATGGATCAGAGTCAAACACGTCTATCAAGGATACGTTGATTATAGGTTTAATTCCTAACAAAAACAACCTCTCATAAGTGACTGTGTACACTGTTTAAGTTGAGTTCAATTGTGTCAGAAGACAATCAAACACCTGCTTCACTCTATTTATATCATGAAGGATAGTTTAATCATCTCCTCATTGTTTCACGGGACAAACATACTTCATAAAAAGTAAAAATAGAAAAAGCAAGCCGATTTGGTGTCAACCGGAAGTGTTGCAATTTTTCTGGGACACGGAGGTAGTAGTTTATTCTGAACCTCCACAGGAGCTCATTGTAAATGCTTAGATGAAGCTGCTTTCCGATATGATGTACTCTTATCCAATGAATCGTTGCTGGATTAACTATTTGTGGCTTCGTGATCATCCTGCTATCATGTTGTGCATAACTTGATGCTGTGCTTGTGTACAATCTTAAATTGCAGTGGGTTTTGTCATCAAAGGAAATAAACTTCCCATATCCTCTTGGGTTGACTCTACTTCATATGGTCTTCTCCTCTGTGCTCTGTCTTGTGCTCACTAAGGTTTTCAAGGTACATCTCTGTAAGTGTCTGTGCTTTCCTCACTGCTTGTTGAATAGTATCATAATAATGTAAAACTTGTGATATTTCTCCAGGTTCTGAAAGTTGAAGAAGGGATGACTTTGGATATGTAAGACTTACTATGAGTTCTTTTCTTTCTTTGTATTGTTTCAAGGCTTCAATTTCAAACATACCAGATAAGGTAATGCTTAATAAGAAAGAAACCATGGCATACCATCGTGCCTGACATATTAGGACCATGCTTAGGTATAACAACTTATGACAGCCCATTTTTGTCACTTAAATTCAACTATGAATTTAATCAGACTTGATGTTTCAGTCTTCTAATACTGAACCAAAATTGCAGTAAAATGTATACAGAGAAGTTTTTATACTTCATTGAAAATGAGAACTTTCCACAGCCAAAGGCAATAATTAGTCATCCTGTCCTTGTCCCAAATCACTGGGGACTCTGAAAAAGGAAAAAGAAAAAAGAAAAATTGTGACTTTTTGATGTGGACTATCTTGGTTGTTTTTTGAATGGTGGTGATTGCATCTATTATCTTCATAACACTTTGGAATCGTTGTTGCAGGTTTTGTGACATTAAATTGTCATGTTACCATCTCTCTCCTTTCCATGTGCATTTTATTCCTAATAAAAAAGTTTCAAAGCTTCCTGGGGAGCTTCCTTAAAGTCATGTCTCCCTTTTATTCTGTTTCCATTATGACATTTTCTTTACTACTTTCTCCTTGCAAAAATGAAACATATTATAGAATCTATAGCGCAATAGCTAAGATGCAGAAATGTAAAATAGTGTCAGAGCTTTCTTCATGAATAAACCGGTTGGCCTGCCAATATATATGTATCCATTCCATCTTGTATTCCTCTTTTCAATTCTTATCGATTGGTTATCTTTTCTTGTGGAAAATCTGAATGTAGGGTATTTTGTTTGTTTCAGCTATGTTACTTCAGTTATTCCAATTGGGGCTATGTTTGCAATGACCCTTTGGCTGGGTAACACAGCATACCTGTATATTTCTGTTGCATTTGCTCAAATGCTGAAGGCCATAAGTAAGTTTTGTCTCTTAGTGCATCTGTATTTTCGTTGAGTTCACACAACTTAGAAATTAATTGAAGCTTATCTTTTTTGTTGCATGCATAATTTGTCTTTGGGTGCAATTGCTGAATTATGTGATGCGTACTCTAATACTTTCCTAGTATTACTGTATATAACAAATCTTGTCAGTTCTATTTTTGATAATGAATCGTCTCAAATGTTTAGTTTCTCATTATCTCATTCTTCATGATTTATCTTTTGTTTCATCAGATAATGATCTTAATCATAGCTTGTGTGTTTGATATGCAGTGCCTGTTGCTGTTTTTATCCTTGGAGTAGCTGCTGGGCTTGAAGTAATGAGCTGCAGTATGCTTCTGATAATGTCGGTTATAAGTTGTGGAGTTATGGTTGCTTCTTACGGTGAAATAAACATCAACTGGGTTGGTGTAGTTTACCAAATGGGAGGGGTAGTTGGGGAAGCTTTGAGGCTTATCTTCATGGAAATATTTGTGAAGAGAAAGGGCCTAAAGCTGAACCCCATATCCGTGATGTATTATGTTAGTCCCTGCAGGTAAGAGCATGTGTGCAACATTCGCTTCATCAGGATATTTCTTTCAGTATCATGCTCATATATTGAGCATCCGCTGTTAAGCTATCATTTTTTACAGTGCCATCTGCCTGTTTATTCCCTGGATATTTCTGGAGAAGCCAAAGATGGATGCAAATGGAACTTGGAACTTCCCACCTCTTGTGCTGACTCTCAATTCCCTCTGCACTTTTGCCCTTAATCTTTCAGTGTTCCTTGTCATCTCACATACTAGTGCCCTGACAATCCGTGTTGCTGGAGTCGTCAAGGATTGGGTGGTTGTGCTGCTATCTGCCCTGCTCTTTGCTGATACTAAGCTGACTCTCATAAATTTGTGTGGTTATGGAATCGGTAAATGTTGTGCCCAATTTTTTTTTTTCCCGTTTGTCTTGGATCTTGGTTATTTTGAGTTATGCCTTAGCATGTCTACTTGCAATTGAAAGCCTTTATTCCCATAGAGAAGGCAGAAAACAAAGAATTAATACTGAAACGCATAGGAAGTGAACTGTGTAATTGGAGGATAGTCTAAAGTTGATGTTGCTTATGCAGCTATTACTGGAGTTGCGGCATATAATAACCACAAGTTGAAGAAAGAGGCTACTCAACATCCAGCGCAATATATACCAATGGCATCATCCTCATCTGCAAGCAATAAACAAGAAGATGTAGAAAGATAGGCAAGAGAAAGCAAGGTTTGCAGTCTACATTTTAGTTGCAGTTTATTTCTACATTGTAGAACTTCTGAATTAGGTGGTCATTGAGTCTCCTGGGCTCTTTCTATAATTTTAATCACTGTCTTATTAAATGTTTTCTTTCCCTTGGCAGCCATCAGCAGTGGAATTCAAAGTAAATGAAAAGTGACTAAACTAGGTGGACATGCGAGATTTGTTGTCTAATCAGAAAGTCGCCTCTGCATCTGCAAGTTCATAATCAAAAGCCTCGAGGCTAGTCCATAGAGCCTGTACTTCTTACTCCTGAAGTTGTGATGCAAATGTTCTTTTTAATTTTTCTAATTCGGGTAACTTGGTATGCTTACTCCTATGTTATTTACACGCATGGTAAAATAGGTTACTCTAGCATACAGAATCAGAGAAGTTCCCATGTGACGGCTGCGGTACAATGACAAGAACCTTGCCCTTGTTTTGGGATTTATTCTTTGCTTCATGGAAACACAAGCTATTCTTGTAAATGGAATTGGCAGGATTATCTTTCCAGGAAACTTGTTCTGGTACATGTCTCATTTTGGCGATCGTATCTTTTCTTTTTTATGAATTTTTCATTTTTTTTATTTTTTTATTTTTTTTATTTTTTATTTTTTTATTTTTTTATTTTTTTATTTTTATTTTTGAGTTACTAGGGAAAATTAGTTCTGTTCGAAGAGCTTATAGTGATGAGGCTTGTCGTTTTTCAATGCACTAATGTAATTTGCCCTTCATTTCTCGCAAACAGAGGAACCCTGGCAACAGAGGTCATGATTCTATGCAACGGCTACCTCTGTCAGCAAGCATTTAAAGAGAGCTTCATATACAAGGATCTATTATACCAGAACAGTGACAGGTAAACCGTAGCCAATACAGAATACAGAGCATCCATTTTACAGTTTAACGATTTAGTGATGGGTTTCTGTAGAGATGAAAGCGAAGAAGTTCTTAATGGTAAAAAAAAGTGAGGAAGTTCTGCAGAATATATCGCCTTCTTCAGCGCTCTCACTGTGCAAGCTCTTCATACCCATGGAGGCTTTACAAGCTTATAACCTTGGAAGAGTACGAGGATGAGGAAGGTCCCAGTCGGTCACGATATGGTCACGGGTAATTTCCTTGAGGTTGCGGCAACCGCTCAGAGCCATTGTCAACTCGAATTCGTCTCGCAGCATCTGTAGCACTTTCCTCACACCAGTCTCTCCTTCGGCAGCCAGAGAGAACACCACTGGCCTTCCAATCTGAAAAGGCAAACTCATGATCTATTAGAATACAGACTTGAGTATAATAGAATAGGGGAAGTTACAAACCATTAGAAACTGCATGCCATATATATTTTTCCTGATTGATGAGTCGGATGAATGAAAGATGAACGTTACTTTAGCTAATCCTATTAATCCCACATAATTTACTTGCATGACACTTGAAATTTTGAAATTTATTTCCACAGTCGAAAGGGAGCTCATTAAACAATCTTTCAGTTCTGTGAGTTATCTACAACAGAACCAACTGATGTACTCAGATAAAGAAATAGAAGCGGATTAAATTATCCTGCAGGAAATATGCATTTACTTCTACTAGCACACAGATTATACTTACAAATATGCCTGAAGCTCCCAGTGCTAATGCTTTGAAAACATCAGTTCCACGACGAACACCACCATCCAGGAACACAGGGATGCGACCCTGCACTGCTTTAACTACCTCTTCCAATGCCATTATAGTTGCAGGAACATAGTCAAGCTGACGGGCTCCGTGGTTGGAGACAATGATACCTGCTGCACCAGCTTGAACAGCCACCCTCGCTAGAAAAGCCAAAGAAAGTTTTCAATGTGTAAAGCACGTTACACAACGTGAGATGATAAAATGACACAGAACCGAAAGCAGAAAAGGAAATAGAACATTATGATTGTGATCCTGGTAATGTTTTACCATCTTCAGCAGTGATAACACCCTTAACAAGAATAGGCAGGCTGGTAATTGTTTGAAGCCACTTCACATCCTGCACAAACACAAGTTATCAGGCATACTCGTGCATCAATCGAACACTAAGCAAGTTCTGCTCAATTTTTCTCAATCTTATCTAAGATATGCAAATATGGAATACCTTCCAGCTCAATGTCCGATCGATTTGTCCAGCCACATATGAGGCAAGCCCCGAGTCATTAGCCTGCATATGGACAATCAGTAAACCTCAAGATATCTGTTTTTCTGTCAGCTTTGAACGAACATCAGAGAAAACCAATAAATGTACCAACTTACCTCATCCATTTTGCCAAGGTCGAGACCCTCAAAATTCTTCAATGTAAGAAATGGCGGTAAGGTGAATCTGAAGAACGGAAACATCAGCTAAGCAACCATGAACAATACAATTATTTTTTGAACATAGTTATCGAACGCAATTGTTAGATATGAATTCTACCTGTTCTTTATGTCAGCCTCCCTGCGACCCAATCTTGGTGTGTCGACTGTGAGGGCTATGGCCTTGAAGCCAGCCCTCTCTGCTCGCCTCACAAGCTGGGCCACTACATTGCGATCTTTGTACACCTACATAAGCCCACGGCTTATAGTATCGCCTTTCCAGTAACAAAAGTTGAGAAGCATATAGCAACCATAATGATTAGAGAATAAAGCAACCACGGTGAAGTTGAGAATCATACATAGAGTTGGAAAAACCGAATGCCAGGCCCAGTTGAGGCGACCTCTTCAACGCTAGAAGTTGCCCATGATGACAAAGTCTGTACATAGCAAGTAAAGAGTACTAAGGAAAGACGCAAATTAATTTATATAAAGTAGCATGGTAAGGAAGAACCGAATGCCCATCGTGCTGTTAGAAGCAGCAGGGAAAACAATACAAGATTGAAGACAAACCATGATTGTGCCAGCAGCTGATGCAGCTCTTGCAGTTGCATATTCACCTGCATTGGTCTCTAGGTTTTAGTGCAGAAATATATATTTTAGACGCAATGGCAAATCTTACACTACACAGGCGCTCTAGTAAGCTGAACTAATAGCGACAAAGGTAAACCAGCTCAAATTCACCAGAAGAAATAAAGAGAAATGAAATGACGAGGACATTGCAAGCACTCGCTACAAATATCGATGAAGAAGAGCAGAAAGATGCTATAAACCTTCAGGATGAGCCATCTTCTGCATAGCAGTCGGTGCAATCATGATAGGCATAGATATCTTGAATCCCAGAACCATAGTCGACATGTCAATATTGCTTACATCAATCAGAATCCGTGGGCGAAAACTGTTCCCAATATAATATTTATATCAGATTTGACCAAAGTCTAAGAGGAAAGTAGCAATCATAAAGGGAAAACTTAAAAGTATCTGATGCTTGTTCACAAGAGAATGAAAGAAGCATGAACCATACAGGATCCTGGAGAAGGCGTTTCTATTCTCGGCAAGGGTCCATTGGTCTTCCGCGCCTGATGCATAGTAGTCATAAACCATTTTCGGCAACTTCTGCTTCGCAATCGCTTCATATTCCATCACATTGGTTACCTCCATCTTGAACTAACTTATAAGAGTTCCTGAAGAAATACCATCGTCGGAGACACTCCAACAAAACAATACTCATCGAGAGATAATTTGAAATAATAAGAGACAAACTAAATTGAAATGCTTTATGACATGAATAAGCAACTTATGAGTAAAAAGCACAGGAAACTCATTAGTTTACTGTCAGCAATACAAGCTAGTGCACAAATAGTCTCTCAATCTAGACATCTCAAAGAACTCCAATCCAACGACATATTGTTATACCTCCACTTTTCGACAGAACAAATTCCATGTGATATAACTCGGCAGGTTAATCCTTCTAAGATGGATCTTATATTGTACTATGCATCAATCTTCAATCTAGTATTTCATGCTCCCACAACAACAAATGAAGAGAGTTCAGAACGCAAAGCTCATATCAAATATGCATGACAAAACATGATCACCTCAACCACTGACAACAAACCAATATCAAAAAGCCACACAACACGAACTCGAAATCAACTCAGCTGCATCATGTCCCAAAGTATATGCAACTTATAACTCAGAATCACAACATGAAAAAGAAATGGAAGAAAGAATACCTCACCTTGTTGGTGTGATCAAGAGTATGCACAGAAGTGCACACAGGGAGTGACAAACTGAGAGGAAAACAGATAACAGAAAAAATAACTAGTGAAGGAAAGCAACTCAGAGCTAAGCGATGTGGATTGGTGCAACGAAGGCATAAATGATTGTGGATGAGCCCATGGAAAATGGAAGGAGAGCATTTGAAGGCCCATCATCCATATCACTTGTACTCCTCATCCACATATTCTCTCATTCATTCTGTGATTCTCAATTCTTCATAATATCAAATTATCAGCAATAAAAATTTATAGATAGGCACATATCATCATCACCATAATTTATTCTTTACACCATGATTTTTCAAGTATCAGTGATTTGTCAACATTTGCTTCGTTTATTGTTGCGTGAGAAACATGTTTCTCACCTTAGAGAACTACATACAATTGATGGGTAGTTATACTATCAACTATGAACAAATCCTTATTTTTCTATGACAATTCTATAAATTAAGCATTTATTAATACAAAACTTAGTAATTCCACATATGGAAAGATGTAAATCTTTTCTGATTTGTTTTAACTTTCAAGAAAACATTCCAACCAATCAAAACATACATCTCATCGGCAAATAAAACGTAAGCAAAATAAGAAACCTTTTTAACGTGAAAAAACTCTAAAAAATGATTCAAAGTTCAAACCAAGTTACATACCCTAGATACCGATATATAAACAGGGTTTGGAGTAGCTGCACCGGTTGTAGCCAGTTGGTTACAGTTTACTGTAAGTTGATCTCGGTGGGCAATAATTTCTTCTTAGTGTACTAGGATTATATAACCATGTACACTAATTGATTACTTCGCTTGAGTATACCAAGAGCATATTATTGTATACAATTATCGAAATACAGTACATAACAACCGAACTATTATATACCTAAAGACAAACCGTAGTACACTGTAACCTCATATTCCCTATATAAGCAAGATGACGATATTTCTAATCCCATTAGGTCATATTTGATACAAAGGATAAGGGGTGATTGGATAACTAATATCCTTTAATCCTATGTTTGATAAGAAAATAAGCATCTGAATTACTTATCCCACTTAGAGAGATAAACATCTCTAATCCTCTCATTATTAATCTCACCTCTCCTTGATATTATTAATCCCACCAAACGAGATAATTATCGCAACTCACCCATTGCCCGCTGAACGCAACACGACTATCACTCGACGACTGTTGCTTGACACCTGTCGCTCTACCGATCGTCGTCCGACCGCAAACCATCGGGCTGCCGACTGCCTCCGACCAACTGTTGCCTGATCGACCGCCTCCAACCCCCCTTTGCCTGTCGCCTAACCGACCGTCGTCCTCCGCCCGCCCACAAAGCGAGACCGAACGATCATTGATCGAAGACAATCGACTGACCGACCTTCGACAACCACCCTACCGCCAACTATTGCCCCCATCACCTGCCACCAAACCGACCATGGACCGCCCGAGCTTTGATTGTAAAGTTTTGAGATGTAAAACTTTGCAGTGTAAATTGATCAAATTGAAGTGTACAAATTGATGATTATCCTAGAGTGTAGTATCTGTTTATATACAACTTGGAGGAAGCATGTGTGGTGCTACGAAATCAATAATCAACAAAGTCTATCGTCCACGAAGACGGCTGTTCACGAAGACGGTGGTCCATGAAGACGACGGTCCTTGAAGGCTGCGGTAGGTGAGTCCTCGAAGACTGCGGTAGGTGACAAAGTTAGATTTAACACACCCCTCTTAAGGTGGGTGGTGCAAATCGAAAACGCCCAACTGGCCAGAGAGATAAAGAAAGTGGATCCGGCCCAAAGCCTTGGTGAAAATATCAACCCGTTGTTCATTGGTGCGAATGTGTCTGGTCCGAATATCACAAGCTTGAACTCGTTCACGAACAACATGAAAGTCAATCTCAATGTGTTTGGCACGCTCGTGAAACACAGGATTGGCAGCAATGTGGATGGCAGATTGATTATCGCAATGAAGGATCATGGGTTGTGGATGAGCAACGCCCATGCCAGCTAATAGAGCCCGTAGCCAAAGAAGTTCGCATGTAGCCACGGCCATGGCTCGATACTCGGCCTCAGCAAAAGAGCGTGAAACAGTGCCCTGTTTCTTGGTACGCCATGAGATAGAACTGTCTCCCAAAAATGTACAATAGCCTATAACTGATCGACGGGTAGTGGCGCAGGACGCCCAATCAGAATCGCAGTAGGCACTAAGCTGAAGTGCAGTGTCAGCACATAAAAGAATACCTTTTTCAGGTGCAAACTTGAGGTATCGGAGGATCCGGAGGGCGGAACCCATATGCTGCTGGTGAGGTGAGTGCATGAACTGACTGAGAGTGTTAACTGCAAAAGTTTTCTCAGGTCGGGTAATAGTCAGATAGATCAGGCGCCCAACCAGACGCCGATATATTCCAGGGTCCTTGAGTGACGGGCCATCAGTGGCATTTAACTTCAGGTTTTGCTCCATAGAAAAATCGAGTGACTTGATCCCAAGGTAGCCGGTCTCCTTTAGGATGTCCAAGGTGTACTTCCGCTGAGATAAGAAATTACCCGTACGTGAGCGTGCAACTTCGATCCCCAAGAAATATTTTAGCTTACCCAGAACTTTAATCCGGAATTTGGAGCGAATAAAGACCTTAACCTTCTTAATATACATCGGGTCACTACCCATAATGATCATGTCATCGACATAGATTATTACCAAGGTAATGTGTAAACCCGATGTAATAACGAACAAGAAATGATCACTGACCGACTAGCGAAACCTAAAACACTAGAGAGCACCGGAAAACTTCGCATACCAATTACGCGATGTATGCTTTAGACCGTAGATGGATTTGTTGAGGCGACAGACTGTCCGGGCATGTTTCGGCCTCTCGTGCACATAGCCCGGGGACAAATGCATATAAACCTCCTCATCTAGATCACCCTACAAAAAAGCATTTGTTAACGTCTATCTAATGGAGGGTCCAGCCCTTTGTGGCGGCCAGGGCAAGTAGGCAGCGCACTGAGATGACCTTGGCGACGGGTGCGAAAGTCTCCTGATAATCAATGCCCTCTTGCTGGGTAAAGCCTTTGGCTACTAGCCGTGCCTTGTACCGTCAATGCTGCCATCGGCTAGATACTTGATTTTGTAGACCCATTTGCAGCCAATGACCCGTTTGTGTGGTGAAAACGGTGTAACAATCCATGTGTTATTTTCTTCAAGGGCTTGAAGTTCGACCTGCATGGCAGCTCGCCATTCTGGATGTTGGAAAGCGGCAGAGAAACTGAAGGGTTCAAATGTCGAAGTGATGCTGCTCAAAAAGCCCTATAATCCCCTGAAAATTTGTGATAAGCCAGATATTTTTCTGTACGATATTTAGTACCTGTCGGAGACGTCGAGAGCAGGTGACTGGGAGATGAACACACTGAGGAACATTAAAAATCAGCAAGATATACATGTGTTTTTGTGGGCTGAGTGGAACGCTTCAATTCAACAGAGGCCTCACTTCGCTTGATCGCCAACTACCGTCCCCATCGCCCGTCGCCAGACCGACCATGGTCCGCCTACCGTCGATAGTAGCATGACCGTCGACCAATGACCGCTGCCCGTCGCTTGAGCGATCATCAACCGCCGCTTGATCGCCGACTGTCTTCCGATCGCTGCCTGACCTACCGTCGCCCGACTGACCGTTGCCCGATCGACCGCCGCCCTGCCCGACCGACCTTTGACGATCGCCTAACTATGTTCCGCCCTCGCTCATTAATCCCTTGTATATCAAACATGATTTGTAATAATGTAGAATAGGATGATTAATCCCAATATTAATAGTAAAGGGATTATTAATCCTTTTATTAGTTATCTTAACCTATATCTCATCCCCGCACCAAACGAGGTGAAGATGGTGAAGATCAAACAGTAATCAAATTTGTCACATTACCTGCCTCATATTTCTCAATTGATGATGGCATTTCTCCTGGTCCATGAAGGTCACTTCCTCATCGGGAGAGACGATCACAACATCAACATGATCGATCCATATAATAATTCTTTTAGTGAGTATCTTCATTTGTGCCGAGAGTCGTTGATAGACGACGTCCTACAATCACAGCAATCTTTCCTTTCTCTCTTTCCGCATATACATTAAACATGAATTGGGGGCAATGAGTCGACCCTTCGTGTTTGGGACAATCTCAATCACCTCATTATCTTCAGTCAAAAACTCCATCTCGGAGAGGAGGAAGATTGGGAATTTGAGGACAAACAATATTATTAATTTTTTTTTATAAATTATATTTTATGTTTTAAATTATTTATTTTAATCATTAAAACGAATAACAAATTTTTTTCAAATACAATAAAATAATGAAATATTATATAAAAATATTATATTTATATGAAATAAAAAATAATAATATATTTTGATACTATCAAATATCAATTTTACAAAATTTGTAAGAAACATCGTTTTTGTCACATTGTGAAAACGGCAAACGAAAACATATTGAGACGAAAAGTGTTTTTATCCTGTTTGATATTATTTTTATTTTATATTTTTAGTTTTCATTGATGAAATTAGAATAATTTCAAACAAAAAATATACATATTTTTTTAAAAAAAGACTGAAACAGAAATACTAAGAAAAAAATCAGAAAAAAATATTTTTTTTTGTTTACTATTTTATTGAAACATAATTTTCGAAATTATTTTTTAAAAAATAATTTAATATTTTTAATTATTGATTTTGATTTTAGGTGACAAAAATATCAAACACTCCATTTAAGTTACACTCTTTGCTTCGACAAATCTATCCTACTAGTGCAACGTTTCACCAGCCACCTCTCCAGTCTTCCACACCACGCCACCACCCACTCTCCCCCTCCTCTTCCCTCCGTCTCCTTCCGCCGCCGCCGTCGATGGAGCTCGTCGCTTCTTCTCCTCCTTTCCAGCACACAATCCCCACACTCCCCGCCGCTTCAACTGCTCTCCCTTCACCCCAATTTTCTCTTCTTCCTCCTCTCTGCGTACACGGAAACCGAGGGTTTGTTCTCAGCTCAACGCCAAGCTCAATGGCAGAGCGTCTTCTCCAGCGGTGACGAAGATTCTCGCTCCCTCGACCTTTTTTCGATGCAAGGAGATGAAGTATCTCATGACACCTAATTGATACTTTCTCTGCAAAATTTGTTTTTGATTGCTTTATTCCTCTTCTCAATTTGCTGTGTTGGTACTCGTGAAGATTAGTGATGCGGATTATTTGATATTTACTCACAGAAAAAGGCATTGGAAGCAGCAATGAATGAGATAAATGTTTCATTTGGAAGAGGAAGTGTTACCAGATTGGGCAGTGCTGGTTGGGCTTTGGTGTAAATCTCCCTTCTTTTTGCTCAAATTTTCTTATCATCTCCCATACTTTGTTCGTCTTATTATGTGTGTGTGGGTGGGTGGGTGTGTGGGGAGTCTTCCTGGAATGCTCACAAAGTTAAAACCAGGCTATGTCTATTGCAGTGAAACGTTCCCAAGTGGTGGTTTGACATTGGACTTTGCCCTAGGCGGTGGCTTACCAAAAGGGATAATCGTAGAGGTACTGCCTTTTCCATTATGCTTCTTAGTCTGGATCCTCCTTTCATTGTCTTTTTTTTTAAAGTTCTTTATTTATGTGTTGGCATTAAGGAATTTATGTGTTGCTATCGAGTTTTAACTCTTTAGTGATATGTAGCTAGACAAATGTCATACCTGTAATGTTGTTATGCTATTGGCGTTTTACCATATCCTGATTCGAGAGTAGTCCATGAACATTAATAAATTTAAAATTATCTCTGCTCAAGGTAAGCTCATTAAGGAACCATCCTATCAGTGAAAGAACTATTATAGATAAAGGGTATTATTATGCTACTTTGTTTCGTTTGAACCATCCTACTCATATAATGTACTGCGTTTTTAGTGTGTATTCCTTCTCCCGGATCCCTGTTTTCGTGCTATTTTCTCCCCTCCTGCGTTTGGCAGTTTCTAATTATGTTTCCTTGGTGGTCACAACAGTCTTTTTTAAGGATAGAATTATGTTATATAAAAGCAAAAAAAAAAAATTTTGGGTGAGGGAGCGTTGGGGGGGGGGGGGGGGTTCTTGTTTGACCTTTGATTATAACATGAGTACCCCATTTTCTTCTTTGTTTTCTCTCATTTCATTTCCAATCTTGAATGAAAAAAAATCTCATTCAACAACTGCTCTGCATTGTAAAGACACGCAAAGTTAGATAACGTAATGAGATTTAACTTGGGACTCGAATGCTGGAACAAGTTTGTTGACCTAAAAAGAACCCTTTTTTAGGGAGGATGGTATTATAATGGCTTGTGATTTTATTTCAGATATATGGATCAGAAAGCAGTGGGAAAACTACCCTTGCATTGCATGCATGCCATTGCAGAAGTTCAGGTGCTTTTACTTATTTACATGATCAAAATATCCTTATCGATAGGAAGAGCTAAGACAAGTAAATATCCTTATCCATCTCAGACCTTAGCATTATAGCCAAAACTCTCTTGTGTCTTTCTTGTAAAACAATGCAGAAGCTTGGAGGAAATGCTTTGCTTGTGGATGCAGAAGATGCATTTGATTCAGCATATTCAAAAGCGCTTGGAGTGGATGTAGAAAATTTAATTGTCTGCCAGCCAGACAATGGAGAGATGGCATTGGAGAAGGCCAAGATCCTTGTTAGTTGTAAATTTGGTTAGGACAGTTTGCAGAAGTTTCAACTCCTCGCATATTCTAGTTAGGTGCTCAAAGTTTATTCTTGAAGATTTATTCTATGCTTCAATATTATGAGGTTATTGAACTGCTCGATGGCTCTACTTCTACACTTGTGTTACTCATCACTTCTTACAGAATTCCAAGTTTTTGCCTCAGTATGACTAAAAGCCTGAAGCACCTGAGATGACTTGCTAGGAGAAGCGCAGTTACAGACATGATCTTGTTTAGTGCTAAAAAGTTTTTTTCTTGGAAGTTTCTTCTTATGCTCCAATTTCTTGAGGCTAATGAATGCCTAGACATTTCTACTTGCGTTGCTGACCCTGTAAAAAATGTTGATTCTCCGCAACCTTTCTGTCTAGTATCCTTCTTTCTGCAGTTGCAGATCGTATGTGCAGATCTGGTGCAATCGATCTAATTTGTATCAATTCTGTCTCAGCCCTCACTCCACGTGCAGAAATAGAGGTACTTCTTTTTTCATATCCCTCTTTTAGATCGCCTTTATGTTTTTGGGTATTTTTTTTAGTCAAGTGAAGAGCAAAATCTTTTAATGACTGATGGACCCGTATAATTGCAGTACTGATTTTACTCAAGCATGAAGCAGTAGGATGGAAAGGTAGTAGCCCTCGGGTTAAGTACTTAGGGAACGCTTGGAAGCAATGCTTGAACATATTAAGCTAATTGACGATGAAAAGTGGGAAAAGTTTTGGTTGCCTGATGGTTGATCTTGGAACATGAGATTTCAATTGCTTATGAAACTTACCCTTCTTTTAAAGGGGTGAGATTCGGATGCAACAAATAGGCTTGCAAAGCACGTCTAATGAGCCAAGCTCTAAGGAAAATGTCTGGAAATGCATCAAAAGCCGGGTGTACCCTCATTTACTTGAATCAGATAAGATATAAGGTATGTTATCTGGGGATGGTTGGGGCATGCTCGTTCTTTCTTTCTTTATGCCCCCCCCCCCCCCCCGCCGCCC
>LIEC01010637.1:196766-216000 GCA_001925005.1 Drosera capensis
GTTTTTTTTTTTTTTTTCTGAATGCTTTCTTTTAATATTACTTCTAAGGAAGCATATGAGGTACATTATTTGTTGGTGGCAGCTCGCATCTGTTCTTTTTTTTCCCCCTTGAGTGGACACCACTCTTTTAGCATTAACAGTATTATTATTTCTTGAGATTGGAGTCTATTATGGGAATCGTGAAGTCAAAAGTGGAGGAATCGCTTTGAAGTTTTTTGCATCCCTTCGCCTTGAAATACGATCAATAGGGAAGATGAAGTCGGTAAGATTTCTGCTCTATGATTATGTCCCCGTGTGTGTTTTTTCATCTTTATGCATGATATATGCAGCCTTCCGAAGTTTCTTCCTTTTTGTTGTTTTCTCCTATGTCAAGGGAGATGAAGACATTGGGGTGCAGGTTCGGGTTAGAGTCCAGAAGAGTAAGGTGGGTTGTGGTTCTAAACCACTTGCATTATTTTGTTTAAGATATATAGTAGGTTCTACAATTGCAATGTCATTGGATCAAACTCTTCTCTCTTTGATTGAGGGATTTGATATGTGTGATCTGGGCAGAGACGGATTGTATGTTAAGGGTTGATCGAAAGATAAACAAATGCATTTTAGGATTAAGATGCAGATATGTGTACTCATACCCCACTGAAAAGTGGATGTGCAACGAAATTGATCCATTTTATAGGTTTTCTAGTTGGGTTTCATCTTACATTTTTAGTCGAATTTTTTTTTTTCACATTTCAAACCTTAATTTATAATTATTCCTGCACAAAGAATCCTATTGTGCATAAATTAGTACCCAGTCTGTATCCATGTATTTAATTACCCTGGTTTATGAGATGCATCTGTATTTCTGTAGTGCAGGTCTCCCGGCCATACAAGCAAACTGAGTTTGAGATCATATTTGGTCAAGGAGTGAGCATAGGTATGCTTAAAAATTCTCTGTTCAACGTGGTTATGCTTGGATGAGGTAAATCATCCTGCTACCATTCAATAAACTAAGAAAAAGGATCCCTGAAGTTGCATGTGTGGCATAAGCATCAAGCTTTCAAATGGTATATATTTGCTAAGACAATAAAAAAATCGTAAGTGCCAAGCAGTAAGAAAGCATTTCATGGGTTGGTTCATCTAATGTTTTCCCTTGACGTGAAGCATTTGTGCTCGGCGATGTTATAGATATCTTAAAGTTTTTGGAAAAGCCTCCTTTTACTTTTCCAACACATGTTCTAATGCCTCCTTTTACTTTTCCATGCATAATGATTATCATCGAGGAAGCTTATATTATAGTCAGATTCTTGAAAGATATGTCCATGCAAATATTAGACGTCCCGTTTTCTTAGGCAGGAAGCTATATGACTGTTTGATTTCTGATGTCTTTATTTTTTTCTAAAAGGTTGGGCCAAGGACGAGATCGAGCTTTGCAATTCTTGAGAGAAAACCCTTATTTGTCCGATGAGATTGAGAAGGTTTGTGCTCGTGCTCCTCTGCATGCTTTCTCTGTTAGATGTAAAATATTTGGATCTTTGCTGCAAAACGTGCATGTATGGAGCATATAGTTGGTTTTGTTGATAAGTAGTTCCTTCTCCCTGACCTATAATATGTCGGAAAGATATTTTTCTCGCTTTATTTCATAGTCGGAAACTTTGGATTACCCCATGGAATATCTGTTTTCCATCATTGTCTTGAGAATTGAGATCAGTTTCAATCTGGATTCGAGAGGATGACCTTTTCTTTTTCTCTTTGTAGTGTTTAAGTCTGTTTAAGTCATTTTTCTGAGGTTCTTGTGTTTCATCTTGTTTGATTCAGCAGGACACTCATTTTTTTGTGGCTTATTTATTCAAGTGCACTTCAGGTTGGTTGCTTATTGGAAAAATGAAATCAAAGAACATAAATGTCAATATTAAACTGGGACTGTCTGATTTTGTTGAAATAGCTTTGATCGAAACAATACAACTTGTTGTTTATAGGTAGGTTCCTCAAATCCTGGGACCTCGCCCCTATCGGTGCCTCATCAAGATGAAGAATTTTGTGACGATGTACAGTGAGTTAGATCGAATTGTTTCGGCTTCAACAGAGGGATTCTTCCCATTTTGCACACACAGGTGCTTGAACAGGTGCATCGGCTGTTCGTGATTCATCTCCTGTGAAGGTGGAGGTCTATTTTGGAAAATGATTAATCATTTTGTACTCAAATGTTTCTTAGAAGCCAAGGAGTACACAGACGGAGAGGTCCATGGACAGAGAATAAGATTGAAGATGTTGAAGCAAATGTTGTAATCCGGCGGTCGATGCATTGGCTTATACGCCTAGGGTTATCTGCAGACTTTAGCCACTTTTTGTAACTTTGAGATGTAAAATAGATGGATAGGATAGTCTTGGCGGGGCCTCGAAGTGGCCGCATCTGTGTAGCGAAAGAGCGAAAGAGCATTACTATTTTCTTTCCAGTCTCAATTTTGTTGAAAGCTGTAAGTAACGTAATTCATTTATCTGAGAGAACCATTCTTTTATAGCTTCTATTTAGTATATTTTATTGAGCTGTTTTTTGTCGGACTAAAAAAAAATTCAATTGAAGATGTTTATGAACTTTATCAAGGCCTGAGCACAATAAAGACTGCATTAGCACTCTGATCTCAAATACGTCTGTCAACAGAAGTCACAAGTTCATCTTATAAGCTGAACAAAAACAGTGTATGAAATCAAAGAGAAGGAAGAAGAGAAGAAAACTGAGCACGCACTGCTGAAAGAAAGCCCACTTGTAATCATAACCTTCATAAAACTTTACTCAATTAAAGTCCAAGACGTTGGCATACATAAGGGTGCACAAAAGACTATTTCACGACTCTGGCAGCCAAACAATCCACAGCGAGTGAGCTGGCATTAGAGCATACACATAACTGAGCCGATTCTATGAAAAAATTTGGGGAGGGCAAGAGGGGAACAGGGGCACAAGCGAAGTGGACATTGCCTTCATTCTAGAGAAACTTCTCGGAACTTGATTCAGTTTCATGGCTTGCCTCAATATACAAACGCCAACAAAATCAGTGGTCAAGACACTAGACCTCCTTGCAGCTGCCTTTCTTCTGGAATACGAGCCGGGTTGGATTCAGTGTCATCATCAGCTACTTTGAGCTCAATGTATCTTTCTTCTTTTTCTCCTTCATCTTTCGTTGCTTCAATGCCGCGCTTCAAAGAAGCATCTTCATCAGGTATAGCTCCATGAGCTGATTTCTCAGCTGAATGTGCTTCAGCACCATTTGCCCCAGAAACCTCAATCTCCTTCGAAGCAGATGCAGAACCTGCCCTTTTCAAGCTGGGAGATTCCGGCAGTAATGCTGAGGCTGAATCCATCTCGCCACCAGGTGACAAACACTTCTCTGCAATTTGAGGTTCAGGCACCGACTCATGGACCATGGATGCACCCAGAGAAGCAACGGGTTCAGCAGATGTTGAATTCTCAGATTTTGTAGCTTCAGCTGAGATTCCCACATTGAGCCTCTTAGAAGCTTGTTCAGTGGGAGACTCACCCTTGGTCCCTGTAGCCTGCAACATTAGCACAAATATGAAATTTAAAGAGTGTCATACTGTCTTACATAAAAGTGATCAAGATAAAGTTCTGCACTTGAAACTTTCTGTGCAACAAGGGGGCCAGTGCAACTTGATTTTATCCCGTCTTGCTGTAACACGGTGATCCTTCCACTAACTAAGAACTAATCAATAAATCTTGTAACATAGAAAAGAAGCAAGGGCCTTTAAATCCAGTAGTGTTTTTTAAGCACATTCTAAGATCCCCTACATAGCTTCCAAGTCCTTTGATTCGGCAGGTATTTGTTTTTTCTTGCGTTCAGAACATATAAACATTTCAATAACAACCATACCCAAACATTTTTAAAACGACAACTACCAAATACGGATACAAATTGATCTAAAGAAGGGCCGAAGTTGCTGATAAATAGGCAGCAAACAGAAACAAAATTGTATTCAGGAAATGGTCCTCTGCTCAAAATATGTGGTAAAATGGATGTGTTGAGTTAAACTCATGATGTATAGAAATTGAGTGATAGATAAACCCTAGCCTCAGAATGTCCCAGTATGCACTAGACTGAGATTCATCTGCTTGGAAAGTGAATCTGTAATGAGTACGTCAGATGGTTGAAAAGGATTACTGCAGGCTGAGAGACAATAAGACCAAGAAGAATAGAAGGGTCCAGATGAAAACAGAAATCATATGGGATCTTTTTCGCAGTCCAGTGTCCTTTCAGTGTCAAGAACAGAAGTCACGGATTTTGACTAGATGGTTCCAGGGTGACATGAAAACGATGTTTCAGGGAAAGGACGACTTTGACAACGACTACAATTTTGGTATTGTTGTATTTTATAAATACAGAAGATGATGCTCAAGATTGTGGTAACCTTATAGCTTACGAATATCCATTGCTCTGAACCGAATACTCGCGGTAAGGTTCCCAGTGAAAAGAAATGAAAAGTCGATTGTTGAAGATTTGAACCAGCCATATGAAAGCAGAGTTTGAATAGTGCTAGTATTCTACAAATAAGATCAAGAAGCTATTTCAAAGCCTGCTGAGAAGAAGAATAGTTCTTGAGTTTTGGTTTGTATTGTCATTTACATAGTGTAAAGTAACAGATTGATTGTGAGTCAAAACAATCACACTTAGTGCTATTCTTTTTTATATCACATTGATAATCATACAATACTGAAATAAGGGATATAGTCGTATTTTAACTATATTGCTTAATCAGTATAAAAACCTTTTTGTTTTTACATTACTACTTCAGTACCTATAACCTTATTGCTAATCAACTTTGACTTAAAACAAAACTAAAAGAAATCCCGCATGACAACAATAAGCTCTGAACAACTCTATTGACAAATCTAATTTTGATTAGATTGAAGTTTTTGAAAAAGAGATTATTTACCCCCTCTTCCTCCTCCTCTAGTCTCCAAAACAAGCTATATTGGGACTTTCAGGATGCATCAATAAGAACATGGTAATAAAACCAAAAGCACAAATGTACCAAATGATGGCTGTTGAAAACACCATGACTTACTTGTTTCTCAAGTGTTAGCAAGTGCCGTCGAAATTCATTTCGTTTCTGGTCCAGCAGCTCCTGTTTCTTGCGAATTTCCTCCAAGAGCGCTAAACTATTTAACTTCTTTTGTACTGAAGGCAATGGTTTGGGACTATTTGTTGGAAGTGCTTTGATGTCATTGTTTGGTGTCCCCAGATTGTCAGCACCATACGTGGTGCTGACTTTGGATACAGACACTGACAGACTGTCCTTTCTGTCCTGAGCGTTCGAATTAGGCCGAACTGAAGCATTTGAGACATCCCATGCCTTCACAGAAGTGCTTCCACTAGTAAAGCCCTTGTCATGAACCCTATCCCGATTCGCCCACCACAACTTGATAAAACGATTACCCATAACAGCATCAGGTGCCTTTAGAGCTGCCTCTGCCTCTTCCCTTTTGGAGAACTGGACAAAAGCTCTCTCAGAATTAGCGGGAATGTAAATGTCGATGACCTCCCCAAACTTCCCAAAATGAGATTGAAGGGATTCTCGTTTGTTGTCTTTCAAAGGAATGAAATTGACAAATAAAGTGCGCTGTGCCTTCTGGGAGGGTTTCTGGACATGGCGTCCAATGTTGTCCTGTGCCCCTTTCGCACCGCTCACCCCCACATGGGCATCTTTGCTTTCTGGTATATATGAAGAATTCATCCCAGAATCAAAATTCTCCTTCGCTTTCTTAGTGTCAACTCTTTCCCACACATTCTTCTGCAAATCAACAGCAGCACCATTGCCTCGGATCAACTGCCCAGAAGGCTCACCATTCATCAAAGACTCGGAGTAATTGATTTTGGGAGGGTGCATTTTGGAATTTGATGTCTCTGCACGATCATTATTCCACAGCGGCTGATCAGGATTATATACATCGGTTTCACCAGCATCAATACCCCCAGGTGCGTCATCCAAGCTGAACATATCTTCATCCCCATGCCGCTTTTTAGTTTTACGTGAGGATTTACTGTTGATAAATGAGCCTGAAGCAGCAGCCGCAGCAGCATCAGAGGATGCAAATCCAGCTCCAACAGATGACCCCGGAAGAGGAGCACTTGGCAAAGATACAGGGAGGTTAAACTGTGATAAGCTCTGCAATTGACAGAAAGAAATAAGATGCAGATTCTAGAGAATTTTTACACAGCAATATAAAAGGAGAACATAAATACAAATAATTTAAAACACCTAAGCTAGCTCAAAGTTATATATATATCAAGCAATACATAATGTAATGATACTGAACCACGAAGGGATTTATAATTCGATATATACATAACACAAGTGAAAGTATAAACATATGATGAAACAACATAGTACGCCACAGCTAAAGGGGCATATGAGAAGTAGATATTAATATCTCTGAAGTTCAGACAAATAGATGAACTGATGAATTCAGCCAAGTGATCCTGCATGGATACCAAATACTAACAACGTTCTACTCAACACGATCAGAAGTTCAATGGAATTTGACATACCTGGACATCTTCAATAACAATACGATTGACGCCATGCTCCATTGGGCACATATCACCTCTCAAGCAGAATCCACGCTCCTCAAAGTCTATACAGCGTTGTCGTGGAACCCCTAAATTCAACAGTGGCGGATGCATTGCGCTCATGGCTCCATTTGGGGCTCCAGGAATTACTCCAAAATTGTTCCATGAAGCACCCTGAAAATCACCCATGAGAGGAGGAATGTCCACTGAACTAAACCAAGGATCATGTGGGTTCCAGAAATTATCCCTAACTCGTCCATTCTCTGGTAGAAATGATTGGTTTAACTTATATCTCAGGTCTAAATTGGAAGAAACTTGCGAGTGATTTCCCATGGGACGTCTTCTGTCAAATTTTGTGGAAAAATCTTGATTTGAGTTGAAGTTAGACTGGGCAGAGCTATCCCTGAATGCATGTCCATTTTGAATAGGTTTCTTGAACTTCGGGTAAGGCCTGGGAAAAACTGGCTCCAACTGATCTTTCTCTTGAGATTGCGTCTGGGTATCTCGCCTTCGGTGCTTATGATTGCGATCATCATCATCATCATCATCACTGAAATCTTTCTCATCAATATCAGAGACACGATCAACAGACGAAAGATCCTCTGGCTTTGGCGATGAAGCCTTGCTCATACTGCATACAGAATCCCACTGGTACCAGTCTTTGCTGCAAAGTACCTATAAAAGACAATAACTAGACCCATTAAAACACAGAAATCATAACAATGATGGCAAAAAAAAAACAGAAGAAGAAGAAACAATCTATGGGAAAATCACATTGTTCCTATCCCAAGCGTTTCCTTTTCTTGGTTCCCACCAAGTTGGTTATGACTACAACCACAATCTAGAAGCTAAATCCATCATTATAAGCAGAACTCATAAAAACAATTTAAAAGATTGCCCAGATAAAGCAGGCCAAGACTCACAAAGTCACTTCCTAATCTAACTCCTGCACCTGTTCAACTATTGTTTTTGCTATTCTATGTACCTCTCCTGCAGTGGCAAAATAATCTAGCATCAAGCAACACTACTTGGCGAGAAAAATTCATTCTTGCATCGTATGATTCCTCCAGTAATGATACAGTTAAAAACATACAATCTTGAACATCCAAACTAGTCCTATACGTCAGAATATACAGCTTAACTCGACAATTTCATATTTACAGAATCCGATAAGGCAAGGTTCCAAGTACTGGTAATAAAAAAAGCTCAAAATTACTCCAGTATCCAAAAATGTTACGCTGAGAATATACATGTTCAATATTCGGGAATGTAAAATGCTCGTCAACTGCACATAAACTGCTCGCCAGCTAACAAATGAGTTATGACAAACCCTCTTTTGACCATCACCATGATTAGGGATTTGACACCAAATTATTGGGTTGATGTCTAAACAAACCACTTGTAAGAAATTATCAATTTTCAGGAGACAAGTTTGACTGTTTGACCTATCAATCAGATGCTTGTCAAGAAGCCCTTGATCAGATATTCAACTCGCGAAGAAAAACAACTTCTTGATATGTGAGTTAACTCTATATACATCTTCCTCTACTAACCCTGCTTCAAAAGGGACCGGCAGAGTTGACCTCATCAAGTTAAAATGTCGGACACATTACACCTCCGTATAACTATCCAAAAGATAAATGTAGCAATTGTCCACCATTGAAGATAGCAACCGATTCACTATTTGTTTCCGAACTCTTCCACCGTTGAAACAAAGGTATCATACACATCTAGCACCATATATCCCTCCTATGTCCTGAATGGTAATATCAGAACATCCAAAAGTGCAAACGTCGTATCTCGTCCCCCACACATTGAAATAGCTTCTCGCCATTGCTTGACTACCTTCAGCTTACCTTCAAAGTTCTAACCAGTCCCAAGTGACAACTGACACCCAAAATCAAAAGCCACAGCACTGCCAACCGAGAACAAGAATTGACGGAACCAGAAATATCAAGAAACGGAAAGCAAGCGATTAACTCGCCGGCTAAACCTAATTAATTCCTAAACCTCGTATCAGAAGCAGCATCCCACCATCAGAATCACCTACAAATCGATGCTCGAAGCATCTAAAATCCAGCCACAGGATTCGAATAACCTTGCGTTTTCACCAAGTTAAAGAACAAACAACAACAAAAACTCGACCAAAGCACGAAAAAAAAAGAGAAAACCTTACGAATATATTCTCGAACTACGGCGCCGACCGAGACAGGATTGCGTTCTTGATCGACGATCCTCGAAAGGGGGAAAGTGGCGATGAGCTGGTGGATTGAGGCCGCGACAAAGGACACGGCGGCGGGGGATGGTCGGAGGTGGTTGCCGGCGGCGGGGAGGGATTGGCCTGACAAGAAGGGGAAGTAAATGGAGGAAAATAAATAGGGAATTATTTTCTTTTTATAAAACTAGGGAACCACATGGTTTTGGGAGAGAACATGAGAACTCCTCCGACTAGGGAATCAAATGGGCTGAATAGAATGTCACAAACCCTAACCTATGCAAAAAGGTCCAAACCCTTTCAAATCGATTTCTATTTTTCAAAAAAAAAAATGTTTCTAATAATACATACATGAAATGTAAGTTTAGAGGATTGTCATAGGCTCATTATTTAATACTTAACATTAATTTAGTGTAAGATTTAAAAATACACTCTTTAGGCTCTCTAGAGTGGCGGCGACGAGTATTCTCTGTGGTAGGGTCTGAGTGGAAAACTCAGAAGTGATTCCACGTCCCGACAAAGTGTGAGGGTGAGTGTGAGTGTGCAAGCCATGGAGCAGTTCGTTGAAGATACGGGGCAGAAGTTAAGGTTGACAGAGGTGGAACAAAAGGGGATTGAGATCCCAATGGTATCTATAATGAAAACTAATAACGGGGAGGGCTATCAAGTCGTTTTCCCACAGGGAGGCATCGATCAATGCGCTCAAGGTTTCGGTGATCAAGTGATGGGTGGTGAGGGACCAAGTGGAGTGTAAGGCCTTGGAAGGAATATTTTCGTCTTTCGGTTCATGGCAGAAGCAGACATGAGGAAGGTGCTTCAAGGCGGACGACCGTGGCATTATGATAATAACCTCCTATTGTGTCTTCCTTTCAATCCGAAGATGCATATCTCGGAATATCACTTTGATGAAGTTCTAATATGGATTCAATATGGTAGCGTTCCAGGGGGAGGTATGCACGACAGGGTAGCGAAGATGGTGGGTACTAGGATCGAAAAAGGTTCTGGAAAATCGATGCTAATGAACAAGGCAGAACCAATGGGTCAGACCTCAGAGTACAAGCGGTGATTAACATCAATAAACCTTTAGAGCGAGGTTTAATAATGAGGATCCATGGGATGGAAGACCGGTGGATGCCACTAAGGTATGAAAGGTTACCGAATTTTTGTTTCCGTTGTGGGATCACAGGTCACAAAACAGCGGAATGTAAAAGCATGGCGGTTTGGATCGATGATGAGGATGGCCTGAAAAAGGAGCTACAGTATGGCACTTGGATGGGAGCTGCTCCCGTCAGAAAAGGAGTTGGCAACTTCGTCGTGGTTCAAGCTCAAAACCAGCGGGACTGTAGAATTTTGAGTGTGAAGAATTTTGAGGAGTATGTATTGATAATCCGAGTATACAATGAGGTAACCAGGGAAAGTGTTCATATATACAGTTTTCACATGCTTCAGGCGTGCTACTGCAAATATAGTCGTGCCACTCTGTAAAGCTGCTCGCTCCGGATACTGTAAAGGCATGCCATTTACACTTCAGGCATGCTACTGCAAGTACAGGCGTGCCACTCTGTAAAGCTACCATGCGCAGTAAAGGCGTGCCATGTTTAACACACCCCCTCAAGTTGGGTTGTGCAAATCGAAAATGCCCAATTTGTGAGGCAGATAAAGAAATTGGGTTGTGGATGTACAATGTATATGTCAGCCAACAGGACCCGTAACCAGAGAAGTTCGCAGGTAGTCATTGCCATGGCCCGATACTCGACTTCAGCAGAAGAGAGCGAAACAGTGCCCTATTTCTGGTGAGCCAGGAGATATGGCTATCTATCAAAAACATATAATAGCCTGTAACTGACCGACGGGTAGTGGGGTAGGACACCCATCAGAATCCCAAAAGGCACTAAGCTGAATTGCATTGTCAGCACGCAAAAAAATACGTTGGTCAGGCGCAGACTTGAGGTAGCGGAGAATACGGAGTGTGGCATCCACGTGCAACTGGTGAGGTGAGTGCATGAACTGAATGAGAGTGTTAACCGTAAAGGTTATCTCAGGCCGGGTAATAGTCAGATAGATCAGGCATTCAACAAAGCGTCGATATATACCAGGGTCCTTGAGTGGCCGCCATGAGTGGCGTTGAACTTCATGTTTTATACCATAGGAAAATCGACTGACTTGGCCCCAAGATGGTTGGTCTCCTTCAGAATGTCAAAGGTGTACTTATGTTGAGAGAAAAAAATACCCGTACGCAAGTATGCAATTTTGATCCCTAAAAAATATTTTAGCTTATCCAGATCATTAATCGGGAATTTGGAACGAATAAATGCCTTAACCCGCTCAATATGGGACGGATCACTACTCATAACGACCATATCATCGACGTAGATTATCAGTAGGGTAATATGTGAACCCGATGTAATAACGAATAAGGAGCGGTCACTAGCCGATGGACGAAACCCAAAAGACTGAAAAGCATTGCAAAACTTTGCATATCAATTTCGCGAGGCCTACTTTATGTCGTAGAGGGATTTGTTCGGCCACTAGTGCACATAGCCCGAGAGCAAATGCATATAGACCTTCTCGCTCAAATCACCCTTTAAAAATGTATTGTTAACGTCCATCTGATGGAGGGCTCAACCCTTGGTGGCGGTCAAGACAGTAGACAGCGCATGGAGATGAGTTTGGCGACGGACGCAAAAATCTCCTAGTAATCAACGTTCTCTTACTCGGTAAAACCTTTGACTACCAACCGTGCCTTGTACTGCACTTGATTTTTTAGACCCATTTGCAGCCGATGGCTCGTTTGTGTGGTGACAAAGACATAACCGTCCATGTGTTATTTTTTTTTTAAGGGCCTGGATTTCGACCTGCATAGCGGCCCGTCATTCTGGATATTGGACGGTCGCAGAGAAGATAGAGGGTTCGGCTGCCGAAGTGACGATGCAGAGAAAATCTTATGGTTTTCTGAAAATCTATGATAAACCAAATAATTTTCTATAGGGTATTTTTGTATCTATCGGAGACGGAGAGAGTAGGTGACTCGGAGATAAACACACTAAGAAGCATTGAAAATCAACAAGGTATCCAGGGATATTTTTGGACCGAGTGGAACGCCTTAATTGGACAGGACCATCGGTTTGGGATGGCGCTGGAATGGACTAAATTTCGACCGAATCGGTTTGTGCTGGTGCGCCTTGGGCTGAAGGCAGTGGAGGCTGGGTTAGGCCCAGTGATGGAGTTAGTTGGACCAGCAGAAGTGGTTGGACCGATCTAACAGCGAATCGGGATGGGCTAATTACGGGCTGATTTATGATAAAGAAGAAATATTTTGTGGTGGATTTTGAAATAAATTTTTGTATGGAAAAATGACTTCACGACTTACAATAAAAATATTTTCCTCAAAATCAAAAACTCTTTAGTCTTTCTTTCCTCGTGGATAACTTACAAATACATTTTTTTTTATCTTGGTTGCAAAATTTATTTGAATTGAAAATGTGCATATAATAAAGACAACCAAAGGTTCGAAGTGTGTTTAGGAAGACTTTTTATGGAATAACATTTTCAAAGGTGATTTGTTATTGAGAATTTTGGTAGGCAAACGATTAATAAGGTAGATAGGAGAGAATGCACTCTGCCCAAAATATCTTTGATAGACCTGATTGAAAGCGAAGGGAGTATTAATAAATATGTGTGTTTGCGCTCAACTATCTCGTTTTGTTGTGGAGTATTAATACAAGTGGTTTCATAAAGAATTTCATTTGCGCTAAAAAAGGATTGCATTTTAATGGATAACAGTTCGGGTGCATTATCGGATCTGATTTTTTTTTATTTTGGAAGAAATTTTGGTCTTTGTCATGGCATAAAAGGTTTTAAACAGGATTGTGTTTCAGATTTATTTTTCATTAAATAGATCCAGATGCATCTAATATGATCATCCACAATAATTAAGAAATATCTTTCCCGCTATAAGAAAATGTAGAATATACTCACCGAATATTACAATGAATCATATCAAAAGAATTGTGTGTAAGGGTAACTTTGATGTTTTCTGTTTCCAACTTTGCCTTACACGTTAGGAGCCGCAATATTAACTAAAATGTCGACACAAAGTAAAATGAAGAGAAAGCATAACGAATAGGCGATAGTATATGAATAAGAATTGAATGACTCGGAATCCAGGAGTCGTGTCATTGTTCGCAGAAGAAACAGAGTTTTTTTCTGAGTCATTTTCTATTGCACAATATTTCTGGTTCCGTGATTTCACATAACCAAGTGAGTGTCGTTATGCAGTTGAGGTATGCCGCTGGGGTGAAGGACATGCGGGAAGGGAGAAGACTTTCCTCAACAAAATTATATCGTCAAGGAAGGCGAATTAGCACCCCAGTGTCGCTGATTTCTTGCACAGCTTCCCTGACCCAGCCAGAAGCTTCCAGCACTGTGATCCTTGTTTCAAGAATGTGGTCAGATGCCGTTGTTCATTCGCAGCACTGCCACCAGTTGAGTATGTAAACTACGCCAGCCCTTCTTGATGAGCTGAGAACCATCAACAGCTTGGTTTATTGGCGACCGGGTCGCATTTGTGTTTCATGCACCTGGCTCGATAAGCATGACAATATTTATGGATCGGGATAGTGGATGCTGCTTTTGGAGTAGGAGCATGTAGCAAAACTGTGTGAAAACAGCCTCCAAACAATGTACTTCAACACAGGTGCCAACACAATAGCATCCATGACACATGAATGCAGAAGACCATCGAATAAGGCACACACAATGTACTTTTTCCCACGACAATAGTATCACTATGACAAAGCCAATCTTTCATTCCACCGTACAACATAAATGGCATCTAACAAAACCGATGTCTTCAACATCTCCACTCTTCAGACATCTTCAACCCTGACAGCTTGATGAAATGACACGTTCCACACACAAAAATGTTAGTATTCGGCATGGAGACAGAATCAATGTGATCAATGCCTTCGCTGTTTGGCGCGTTTTAGAGTGTGTTTCCCCTTTATCTTCCACTTTTCATTCGAAGCTGGTCGGTTGTTTTCTTCAATCTCCCTCACCTTGCGCTTCCTACAATTACAACATATATCCACTTAACATCAAAACAATGATAGACAAGCCAACAACAATGAGAGCTTCATGGCTTATAGGATGAAACTAGAGATCAGTAAACATGATCATTGAGAGAGTAACACTCGACATGTTCGATAAAATAACTAGATATAGTGAGTACTAGCATGGAATTCAAAAACCTCAATCAAGAAACTGCAAAATCAAGATCACAGTAATATGCATGTCACAAAAACCAGGAGAACCCTTAATTTTATAAGAATATGTTTGCAAAAGCATTACCTGTACTCCTTAAGTTTCTCATCAGAAAGCAGCTCATCAGCAATAGTGGGCTTCCTTTCCTTCTTAGCAAGCCGACTGGAGTATGATTCAAAAGGAGACACCACAACAGTGCCCACCTGATCATCGCAGCAGGCGAGACCAACTAAGTATAAACACTATAAACACAGTGACACACATGAATCCTGATGCCAAAACTTGCCTGAAAGTATTTGGGAAGCGTCTTTGACTTTGCATCTCCCTTCACGTAGTGTCTCTTTGGATCAATAACACCCCTCAACTGTCATCATTATCAAAACATTGGTTAATACTTTCCTTCCTAAAAGAAAATCTGTTTCATCTTTGGTTATGAATAAAGAATTAGAACAAACAAACTAGAAGTCTAAAACGTGTCACTTCTCATCATTATACAATGAGAAAAATGAGGAAACGGCGGCCACCACTTGGTTTGCCTTTTTTAACTCAAGTAATTTGATTTGTATTCCAGTAGCTAAGAAGTCTAAAATTCAGTGCTCCAAGCCTCGGACATCATGGCAGTCTTGAATTAGAGATCTGATAAGTTTAGAGTAAGTTCCGATCAAAACAGTGTGAGTTTTGAAGTGATAAACGTGTGTGAGACTTAAATTCGTGATAACTTGTAATCTGAAGATTGGATTAACGTATCATTTGTGGCGTTGCATTCCTTGAGTTGTTCTATTTGTCGTGACTATCAATATCACTGATTTTATTGGAGTATGGAGACATTGTTGTGATGCAATGTGTAAGTGCAATATGTGAGAGAGCGTGTGATTTCTTGTGGACGTAGAGTTTGATGGTAGAATTAGGCAAGGGAAGGGATTATGCTTGACGATGATTATTGTGAGAGAAGTGGTTCTGATAGAAATGGATGAAGCGGGATGGTTTATGTGGGAAGTGATGTGGAAGGAGTATGGGAAGTGATGTGGGGGGAAAAGAGAAAGTGACTGGTGGTGGTGGTAGATGGTGAGAAGAATAAGAGTGATTATTTTAAGGTGAGTGGGATGATGGGTAGATTATAGACTATAATTATTTAAGGAATTGTGATATTTCATATATCGTATTTACAACTCATGTGATTTCAAATTCAAAAATTACTTCATTCAGACTGTGACGTTTCAAATATTTTATTAGAATGTTTTATCGAAGAAAATATTTTTCTTCGAGACTAAAAATTTTAGAGTTGTACGCGACTCTCTTAACTCTTATCGTTTTATTACGTGTGTCACACTTTGTAATTTTCGTTACTTATCGTATTTTTAATCATATTTATTCTAAACATATTCTTAATATAAATTTCTTTAATATTTATTCATCCAAAAATTCTCAGGTATTACATTAATTCATTATTTTCTTCTATTTTTTCAAATCCTTTACAATATTTTTCTTTTAAATATGTGAAAATACTATATATGAAGTTAATGAAGAGAGTTTAAATTGTTTTTATGACAATTTGATCTTTAAATTAATAATAGATTAATGTGTAGATTAATTGATAGTGATTTTTATTTTTATTTTTCATTATTCCATACATTTTGTACAATATCATAGTATTTTATGTTAATTATTTCAAAATTATACTCCATTCATCTCAATTTAATTGTAACACTTTTTTTTTTATTAGTTTCAATATAAATACAATACTTCTTATCTCTCTTCTTATTTGGTAATGAATTTATATTAATATAATCAAATTATCTCATCATTTCATTACTGCTTCTCTCTCATTCTTTCTTCTAAACCAACTTACATTCCACTACCTCTAAAAAAAATATGTTTTTTTCTCATCAAATTCTATACAAGTTCAACACATATTTAAAATCACGTGACGTGTCAAACCGTTGTAATTAAATTGAAACGGATGTAGTATTATATTTATTATAGTTTTATTTACAATACGTATTTTTTTGGACATAATGAAGTATATATGACGTACTTATTATGTTACGATTCGATAATGGTTCGATCGCGGTTGAACCAATGACCTATTTACTCATTATATTTTTTGATTCGATGAACGATCGAGGTCCGACAACATTATTTCTTTGTATTACTTAATGTCTTCAATATTGAAACACGTGAAGAACATCAAGCATACATAATGAACACAATAAATGTTCTTTTTATTTTTATTCTTGTTTTTTGTAAAAAAAAACATATTATTTAAATTTTTTAAGGAAAACTATTGGGTGCACGACATGAAAAGTTGTTCGATTTTATACAGTATGATATCTTCTTCGTCCCATAATAATTACAACATATAAATATTTTATATTATTTTATACATATGAATGATGAATATAAATTTCGTTTTCATATCAAATAACGTCTGATTCTCCTTAACATGTATTATATTGAAATACATAACTTATATAAATATTAATATTTCACGATAAATTTATAATAAAATAATTATGTTTGATTATCGTTATATACTTGTCAAACTTTACATCAATACATTTATCAGATCAAAATATTATAATAATTAATAAAAATTATAATATAATAAAATAAAACGAAAAATAGAAAGACTGATGGAATGATCCAATCTCTAAGCTAAAGGTGTGCATAAGTTTTCCGAGGTTCTTTTCTTGGATCCACGATACGAGTCCAGAATCCCTGTCATCCCTCTCCTACCTCACTCTCTCCAAAACCACCCTCCGCCGCTCCTCCCACCACCACAATCACCCCAAAACACTAAACCCTAAATCCCTAAATCCACCACCATGATCCCAACCTCCGCCGCAGATTCCGTCACCCACAACCGTCTCATCACCCCCAATTCCCTCGTCATCATCTACACATCCCCAACCACCCTCAAACCCATCACCGTCACCCCAACCGGCACCTTCCAGAACCGCTTCGGCCTCTTCCGCCACTCCGACTTCATGGGCCGCCCATTCGGGTCCAAAGTCTACAGCAGCGACGACCGCCGCGGGTACGTGTATTTGCTTGCTCCGACGCCGGAGCTGTGGAGCATGGTTTTGAGTCACAGGACACAGATACTGTATTTGGCGGATGTGAGTATGGTGGTGTTGGGGTTGGAGGTGGGGTTTGGGGGGACTGTGTTGGAGAGCGGGACTGGGAGTGGCGCGATGACGGTGGCGTTGGCGAGGGCGGTTGGGGGGGAAGGGAGAGTGCTGACGTTTGATTTTCATGAGGGGAGGGCTGAGGCTGCTAGGTGAGGTGATTTGTTTAATTTGATTGATTTTGATTGATTTTGATTTGATATGTTCGTCGTAATGTTTTCGTGCAATGATGTGATTCTGAGGCCTATTATAGTGTTTGGGATTGTGTCACTTAGATGAATACATTCTCTTTAGCGAATTGTGGCATCGTTATATCTTAGTCTAGAGTTTAGCTTCGTTTCTTGTTGGGAGGATTGTGTACAGGATATGCTCATTTGATGATTAGCTACCTGGTGTAAGAATTTTAATGAGACCTTGTCTTGCCCATGGGCATCTTGCCAACAAATTTGCCCATGCTTAGTTGAGGTTGACTCCGGTTGACAAACGGTTTTCTCAATTTGTGGAGGACGAGTTTGACTATGAATTCGTCACTTCTGTTGAGAATATCTTAGGTTTGGGTTCAATTGTTAATGGGAGTAACCCCTTGGTTTGTGAGGTAAGACTATGAATACTTTTTTAGATCCTGCTATGAACGGCAATTTTTCACTTAGAGTTGGGTTGAATTTTGTTGTTTTTCGCAAAAATGTTGCTTTCCATATTGAAGATTTGAAATGCAAGATAAGAGGTGAGAGTCAAATGTTGATCAATGTATTGTTGATGAATTGGAGCAGCATCGGTTGAGGATAAGATGGTAGTGTCTGTACTAAAGCTGGACCCTCGTGCGAAACAGAAACTTGCAGACAGATATCTAGGGAGATTGGGATACGCTGGATGAGGGCCAACTAAAATGGGATATGCTACAAAGCCGGATGTTGCATTGTTGTCGCTAGGCTATAAGTTATTGGCAAGCTGAAGGAGACGACTGCATTATGGATTGGGCATCCTTAATACTGCTACTAGTGTTTAGTTTGATGTTGTAACTGATTCATAGGCTATTGGCGAGTATAGGGAAGCAGTATGTTGTGGTGCCTTTTGAATGTGTTAATTTTGCCCGAGATAATGACACAGAATAGAGCTTGTCATGCTCTTTGGAAATTCTGGTGATTTTCATAATTTGGACGAGGGTGTGTGCTGAGTCCTGTGCTAGATTTGCCGCACAATTTGCTTCATAAATGTTAAGGCCTTAAGGATGTGTGCTGAGCCCCTTTAAATTGTTTATGCAAGCAAGCAAGTGATTTAAACTTGGCTTATTCAGTTATTCCAAAATGATAAATGTACCTTGTTATGCTTTGCTATTAGACATTGTTCTCAGGTATAGTTCTACCTTACCTTCTGCATGAAAAGAATTGTCAATGTGATTTTTGCTTATTAAGGTGACGTGCTGATATGGTTTCAGGGAAGACTTTGAGAGGATAGGAGTGAGCAGCATAGTAACTGTTGGAGTTCGGGATATTCAGGGTCAGGGATTCCCTCCTGAGTTGGCAGGGCAGGCAGATGCGGTCTTCTTGGATTTGCCGCAGCCTTGGCTTGCCCTTCCATCCGCTGGAGAAATGCTAAAAGGAGATGCTGTTCTGTGTTCCTTTTCACCATGCATTGAACAAGTACAGCGCTCTTGTGAGACGCTAAAATCAAAATTCACTGGTAATCTTTATGACTTCATTACTATCATCATCCTTGGTTTAGTCCCACAATGTCTTGATGAGATTGGGTCGCTTTGTTTGATATAGATATACGTACATTCGAGGTACTTCTTCGCACATATGAAGTTAAAGAAGTGATAACTGCATCAGGTCTCTCAGAGGATGGTTGTTCAATGAGGCCGTGCAAGAGGAGACAACGCCCATCTGGAGAGACCAATGCCGCAGAAAGTCCTATCCCTTCCACCATCATGGCTAAGCCGTGTGCGGAAGCAAGAGGTCACACCGGATACTTGACATTTGCAAGACGAAAGTGCCTGTATTAGAGAAACCCTGGTAACTAGGGTTTTGTCTCCAATGAGATAGCAAAAGCTAACCATGAGCTCGGAA
>LIEC01010638.1:0-17912 GCA_001925005.1 Drosera capensis
TATATATATAATATTTTAATTTTTATATAGGTTGATTTAAATTTAAATTTATGTTACTGGACGATTAAATATTTTTTTTAATTATCGTGAAATATTGATGATAATATAAAATATAAATTATATATTTCAACACTGAGTAAGCAATATTTTTTTTATCAAAACTCCTCAAAATACGTATTAAATAATTGAAATGGTGTAGTTCCTTCAACCTATAATTCTTACAATATCTATTATTTTGGATCATCCCACAAATCTTACGGTACGTATTTTATTTTCTTATTTAAAAATAATTTATATTAAAATAATCATAATATCTTATTATATTCCAATATATTTTTTCTCATTTTTTTATCCTTTTACATCAAACCTATCACCATTATCAAGAATCATAATATACTAATCAAAATATATCAAATCCAATACATATATAAAAATCGATTCGAATCCTACCCGTGGGATGGGAGTATTTTTCTTATGGGTTTTGATTAGTCGATTGTCCACATTTCAAACCTTTTTAGGATATCTTTAAGTGTTAACTTAACATAAAGTACACACACTTATGACTTTACAAATTTGTCATTTAATTCGGTTGCTCAGACATCGTAATTTGCTTTGACCTCTTTTGTTTTTGGGCGGCCAAGTTTGTCGCGTTTTTCTACTTTGTGTCGGTCATTTGTCATCTCAGAGCTATTCATTTTAATCAGGCTGATGAAAGTCCCTTTGAATAAATTGTACAAGGAGGTTTGAATGTTACTCTCGATGGATCATGAGGTTATTTGCAAATAGGCAATTGAACAAGGCCAAAATCATCTCGATGAAAGAGTCTTGTCACTTTTTTGATAATTGGTGAGTCTTATATTTCCCAAAGGAAATGATACACATATCGACAAGCATATGTTGCTCATCTTCCTCAACAAGAAACGCTCCACAATAATCGAGTGATTCAAGTATAACGATAAGTGTTAGTGTATATATTTTTGGGCATCTTATCATTAATTTAATTGTTTGATAAAATTTGTTTCTTGACATATTATTATCAGAGTTCGATCTCCGCCGGTGGTATATATTGTCACCTATGTATGTGGGAGTATTAGATCCATATATATATTTTTCAAGGTTTTATCTTTAGTTTCGATTTTTTTGTCTGGTGATGATTCTATCTTCTCGTACTCCTAAAAGTTTTGTTCCAATGACTGCGTCATTCGATTACTTGTTGATGGGAAGTCTATATATATTCCCTCAATCTTACAAAGATTGAAAGATACAAAATAATCATATTATTCATTATATATTTTGATGTGTTATTTTTTTGATTTTTAATGATATATTTTGAAAATTTTATTGATCCAGAATTATAATAAATAAGTTAAATCATCTTTGATTTTTATCATAAATTTAAAAAATATTATTTAATAATCCTGAATGATTTATAACTCAAATATTTTTTTATCCACGAATATATGTGATGCAACTAATCCGTAACAGTAGGAGTAGAAGGCATCCAAATCCTTGAGTTCTAATTACACACAAATATCGGTGAACAAAATCCTTTTCATGGCACCCTCTAACTTATCAAATTGTCTGCCCTGATTAGTCGCACCCCAAAAAATGTGGGACCCATATGACCGCCTTCAACTCCATGTGGGCCGCCACCTCCTCTTATCTTTTCGGCATATTGGCCCCACTATACACTTCCTAACCTTGACCATGCCCATCACTGTCCACACAGCACAATGTGACCAACCAGAAGCCGCCACGTGTGAAGGAGGACCCAAATGAGATGAAGGCCGTTGGATTGTGGTGTTTGAATTCGATGATCTGACGGTGGGGATTGGGTCATGGTTTTGAGAGAAGGGACGGTACAGATTAATTGAGGTGCGTGCCAAAGAGGATGATCAGCGGAAGTGTGTGACGTCGGATTGGGACGGCTGACAAGGACGCGCAGTATATCGACGTGCAGTGATGATTGCACTGCGTGGGTCCACGTCATGATGTTCGATGGTCCACGCTGGCAGCGGGGGGACGTGACGTGAACTGTCCAAGTGGGCTCCCCTGCTGAGGGGGAATTGTCCTTCCGATTGCGAGGGTTGATACAAGCAGACTGCAGTGCATTTAAGGCATGTCTACAGGAAAAACAAATTTGTGAACTCTAAATCACAATGCATTAAAAAACTGCATATCGAGGTAATCACACAAGCACATTGTGAACTCTGGTCACAATACATGATAATTCTGTGAACTCAGCCTGCATGATTATCCTATTGTATCCGAGAAAATCTTCTTCAATGGAATGACTGCTTAACGAAGGAACAAACGCCCCGGAATCATACATCCACAGTTACATAATCAAATTTAACAAACAAGACTAACGATAAGACGCAATCCTAATTCAATTCTGGACAGATATCAAAAAACTAAATCCCAAAGATGGAATTAAAAAAAAAGGCAAACCAAATCCTTCCAAGTTCGACAATATGATCATCATCGCCACGAAGATACAGTTAGGAGACTAACATCCTTCCAAGCGAGCGAGAGGAACCCAGGCGACGACTCAACAAGATCATACGAGGAGCTGTAATTGTAATTCCAAAGCAATATTCTAGCCTGACTCACCGCATAATGGCTAAGCCTCACGGGTTCAAATCCTGCATTTTCCATTATCTCCCTCCACTTCTCCTTGCAGTCCATCCTCTCCCTCCGGGTCCCCGGCCCATCAGGCCCGATAGAGCCCATTATCCCCTGACCCAACAGCTTTCTCTCCAACTGCAACCTCTCCTCTAAATCCCGGCCCAGGCCCGGCTCCAAAGACTCAAACATTGCCTTATAGTACCTGAGGGCCGCCTCGAACCGGGCCATGAACCCGGCCCGATTTAAGCCCGCCTCATATTCCCCTAGTGTTACAGTGCACGGGCAGAGGGACCTTGCCAGCGCGAGAACGGTTTCAACCGCCTCCCCCGTCTCGTCCAATAGATTATGTAATTGCAACATGAAATTAATCGCAACCACCTCATCGGGCCTGACGCGGAAGCTATCTGGGCTGAGATCCCCAATCGGGCCCATCACCGGGTCAAAGTCAAATTCCAGCTCCAAAACCCTAGCGAACTCCCTTAGTCGGTTCCCTGTAGCCAGCAGCGATCCCGATGGAGAGTCTCCGAGGGCCAGAGCGGGCACCCCAGATATCCGAATCCTCTCGGGCTTGCCCGTGGGCCGAGTCGCAAGGGCCTGGAGCAATGCGGCCCACTGGACTCCTTGTGATATCCCGAAATCAATTATATGTATCCTCGAAGCATTCCCCGTCGCTTCCAGAATCGCCTGGTTGGCAGTCAGGTGAGCGAATTTGGAATAGGGGCAGGCGTCGTTGAGGGCCTTGTAACAAAGAGTCAGCTCCTCACACGTCGTCGTTGCATTCGTGGAACACTGCAACGACGACGTCTTGGTGCCGAGACGGGAGTGGAGCGCCTTGGCGAAGTGGAACGTGACCCGCTGAGTCGGGTCCCCGAGCTCGAGGGCCGGGTCCCTGAGTCGGGCCAGCGATCTCCGGGCCGACTTAGGGTCCGACTCGACGAGCCGGGCGCACTCCAGCAATGCGTCGACGATCAAAGGCGTGGATGATTTGGACGATGAGTCAGCAACTTGGGATGCTGACGTGGACGGGGCCGTTGCTCCAACGGTCGGTTTTTTGGGTTCGTGGTCATCATCCCTTTTGACCGGGGCCCACTCGGCTCTTGCTTTCACGTGACTTGATCCAGCGGCGTAAACGATGCTGCTCAGATCCGACGGCGGCGATCGAAGAACCGTTGTTGCACCGAGTCGACCCGGACAGAAATCGGAGCCGTAGACGGCGAAATCAGCCGGCGGCGGAGTATCGGAGCATCGAGCCGAATACACAGCACCACCCATGAGAGTATCCATCCACTCGTCGGATTCGAATTCCGGGAACCTGAAGCCGACGCCGCCACCGTCGCCTCCGGTTGCGGGGTAGTGAGTGAAGTGGAAGTTGAGATCCGTTTGGTCCGACCCGGATAGGACAGCCTGGAACGGGTCGGGGTAGGGAGATTGGCTGGTGGGAATTGTGTGGGCTGTTGTTGAAGGCCAGGGAGCGAGGGATGCGGCGGAGGTCGGCGGCGGCGGCTGTTGGTGTTGCTGTTTTTGTTGGAGGAGTTGCTGGGCGATTGCCATGAGATTGCCGCTGTCTGCACACATGTATGCCATTTTGCTGATTTGGGTTTATAGTTTGGGATTTTTTACATGAGCATGGATGGAGAAGAGGATGCACAGATGAGTGTGAAGACTGGAAACTGAGGAAGAAATAATAATGGAGGCGTACGATAAGAGAGAGGGAGACGGCAGTAGTAGTACTACTGGTGAAGGATTTTATAAACGGTTAAGGTTATTTCTCTGAAATCAAAACAATGAAACACAGAGAACTGATATCCCTCACATTTCGAAAAATATTAATAATTATATATTTTAATTTAATATATGTTATGAGATAATCAAATATGATTTCATATAAAAACAAAATTTATATTTATATATAAAAAAATATTATAAAATTTATAAAACGAGGAATATCATGTTTCATCACAAACTTTGTCTAATACTCCTAATAATGTGTTGGTTCCGGGTTGTTCACTAATATAATATTTTCTTGGATGTTTTGCGTTTGTATGTGTCAAGAATGAAGTGTACACGACAATGTGCAAAGGAAATAGCTGAGCCACCAAGTAAACTGAAATAAGTGTTCATACTGAAACAAAGAAACCCAAGTAGAGGTCACACTCAGAACTTCCCCATTTCGCCTAAACCGTATAGAATTTTCTTTGTTGAGGTTGATAATTCTCTACATCCACCAATAGACTAACTTTCAATCACTTTGCCTTTTTCAGTTTGGCCTCTGTTTCCTGTAGGATTAGTGCTTTTTGTCATCATGTCTCTGTTATGGTGGATCTCTAAGTTAATTGGTGCATTGCCCATCACTGTTTCAAGGTCTAATGTTGTCTCTTCTTCAATTTGTGTGGTTTCTACAAAATGCAGCAGATTAGCACTAACAAAAGTTGTGAGTAGGCCAGGGAGAGAAAAGCAACAACCCGCCATCGATCGGTTCAACATATCATCGACTTTTCCCTTTGATCAAACTTGATGACCAGCTGAACTTATGATATAGGAGAACCGTAGAACGCATTGATGTGAAGTGTCTAGGCCTCGATGAACTTGCAATTAGTACTCCATATGGTTGATGCTCACTGCTCAATGAACCCAAATTCCAAATATCATCTGTAACCAATCTTACATAGGTAAGCTTTGTGGTACACTGGGTATGAAGGCCTGAGTTTGTGAGAGTGTTTGTGCGGTGGAAAGATACTATTGGCCTAGGTTCGTGTTCGATCTACCTATATTCCAGAAACAACAAAATTGGGAGTTTTCTTCGTGAACCGATTCCGATGCTTAACTTCAGCGAGGTTTTCGGAGATAGGATAAAAATAAAAATTATCTTGTTTTGAGATGATAAAATATATATTTATAATAAATGTCCATCCCATCTTGATCAAACAGGCATGATGGGGCTTTTAATCATTTGTCTTTTTTTTAAATGTTTGGTTTAGTGACGTTGAGCCTTGCTTTGCACCTTTAGCCCATTAAGGTGTGTCTGATTCTTACAAACAAATAACACGTCATAAATTATCACTCCATCTTATACTTAATTTTGAACTAAAGATAGACTCGTCTTTGCATCAACATATGTTCTGTTCGGATCTCGAACTTTAAACAGTAACATTCTCTTACATGTTCCATAATTAAAAAAATAGACGAGTGAGATATATTTCTAATTCATGTTGTTGGTTAATATGAACATGTAACACTCCCTTCTAATGTCAGTATATATGGCATAAAATTCATATTCGCAGCCCCCAAAAAATGGCCCTCGCTGTCACAGCCCTTATTGAGCCGGACCCGGATTACCGACTGTAACTGAGTAACAGTATTTGTGCTGTATTGAATCACCACCGCAGGATCTCTTCCAAACGGAAAAAAAATTCCTGCATATTTTTTCCGTAGTGTTTTTTTTTTCTTCTCATCATTGGATCAGTTATGCTGTAGAACAGCTACAGCCGGTGATCCTTCCCCCCATTGAGCCTGGAAAGCGTAGCACTGTCGTGGGAAGACAGAGTCACACAGCCGCATATGTGATCACGGCCATGATACATCATCTTCTTAATTGCTCCGTGCATTTCCTAAAACTTTGCCTCATTTTTTTTTTGGGGGTGATGAATGATGTCACGGGATTGGACCAGGTCGTGGCCAATCATCTGAATGTTGCAGCCATTGTCTCCTCTTACATAATCAAATGCACGGTTACTTTGAATTTTGGGTAGTCAGTGAAAACGTGGTCACTGCTTGCTGCAACCCAGGCAGTAATATTAACATGTTTCCTGATCCATCACTTCTCTCCAATTGGTACACAGATAGAATAGAAGCCAAAATCTTACTCCATCGATCGAAAAGATCAGATCGAACATGAAGCCCTTCGAGGGCCTGATTCCCACGAACTTTGCATCGCAACAGAAAGTAACGATATATCGAAAGTGACCGTATCCCGGCCAATCGTCTGCCGGACTCTGGTTAAGGTTTCTCCATTCTAGCTACCGCCTATCTCAATTGCGTACTACGTACAGCCCGACCTTTGCATCACCCGGCTACGTAGTCATATTCAGTACCAGAACAGTGCTGGCATACGATACGAATAATATGATATATTATCACATTCTCATTCTATCTATTCTACAGATCTGTTCTCTTATTCATAACAGGTGGACAATGAAAGAGGATGAAATACTGTGCACTCCACAAATCGGGCGGCGCTGTGTTAGATATGCTAAGTTACCATTTTGGGTACAATCAGAGGTTAAAAAGAACAGAAATTGTGCCCTGCCTTGCGTGCAAGTGCATCTTGTTGGGCCTGAAAAAAGATCCAGCCCAAGAAAGGAAAAAAAAAATAAAAATTTGACCAATATTTGTGTATTGGTCTTTTTTAACATCTGGACTTTTGCTTTTGATGCAGTTTTTCTTCCTCTAGTGTGAAGAGCCGTGTTCAGTTTTGTGTGTTCCATTTTTTCATTTCAGACGCAGCACAACACACATCAAAAAGAGAGGAAACACAGCCACTTTCAGCTTCCAAAAATCAGAGTTGCGTTCAGCTTCCAGAGGCGTAGCTACCAGAGGAAGAGAACGGAGTTGTTTTTCATCTTCTAGAGCCGAAGTTTCAGGTTTTCAGTAAGCTTCAAAACAGGTCTCAAGTTTTTTCAGTTTTTGGTGGCGAAGCAGTTTTCAGTTTTCGATGAAAAAGCAGGTTTCAGCTTTCAAGCTGAAAATTCCAGAGACACCGCGTGCAATTGTCGAGAAGCAGATTCTTTATGAAATTGGGATTTTGGAACGGCTAATTTCCATTGCTGTTATCCCTACTGCATTTTATTACTACTTCTTGTGTATGCCTCAAGTTTTTATAAAAACTTGAGAAGAACAATTGTATTTGTTTGTTGATATAGTGCAGTTTGCCGGTGTGCGTCCCGTGATTTTTTACTCTCCAACTTGGGAGGATTTTCCACGTTAAATCTTGTGTCTGTGTGATTGTGGTTGTTTCTCTAACTTCCAACACAATAGCACCGTCTCTTGTTAGGTTCTCACTATTCCGCAACTAGTTATCGAAAACCCATCACATCTTGTTGTGATTTTATCTTTGAATTTGTGATTAGTTGACAAAGTTGGAAGATTTGATTATGTGTATGATTATGACTAACTTTTTCTGGGGTCCTGATTAACATTTAATTTTAAGATTTGTTCTGTTAATTTGGACCATCCTAGCCGATACTATGTGTTTTATGTCATATTTTTATGTATCACTTCCAAAATGTCTTGCTTGTCTAAGACCTTGCTAAGTGTGTAGACATTACGTTATTGTAAACAAATTTTTCATAAAGCGAAATAGTTTTAATTTCGATATGTGCTTACAAATTTTTTTTAGGCATAGCGACTCAGCCTAACTCCTCCAATATGAGGAGAGGTTAGGGAATCAGAATAACGATGTTAGGTGATCAAAACCCGCTGTTCGTTGGCTTAAAGGGTTCTTCAAATTTACGGGTTATTCATTTGATCAAGGAAAATCTTTCGGGATTTCCTTTTTCAAAACAAACACTTTTTCAAGTAGAAAGAGATTCTAAGCTGTACCGATATCCTCGTATTTTTCCTACCACAAGAGTAACCTTGTTTTTAGTCAATAATTATGACATCATTTATAAGCAAAAGCCAACAGTTTTTATTTGTCACGACATTTGGGGTTGCTTCAAGGTTTTGTAAAGTTTGGCCCATTTGGACGGTTGAAAGCAGGAACAAAAGTTCAAATCGAAATCGTTTTGAGTGATTTCGAAAGATCACGTTTGATTCGTGCATATATATATAAGGAAAAAAATTACGCCATTAACTTACCAACAAGAGGATCACGATATCAACAAATAATGGACATGATCATCCAACCCTCCAATTTGTAGCGAAATGATAAGACTTATTCTCTAATAACCAAACTATGTTACAATCAGCCCTCCTATTTTAATTTTTTATAAAATTTATTTTATTTTATCCCAATTTAATTATAATATTTTTATTGATTTACTAAGTTTTTATTTTTATTTAATAATAAATTTATATTAATATAATCAAACTATCCAATCATCTTTTTTCTCCTTTTATCTCATTTTTTTTCCTAAATCCCATTATTATTAAAAAAAATACTTTTTTAATTAAATTTCATACAAATTCATCTTTATCGAATTACATTGTTTATAATTAAATTAAAACAAAGATATATAAAACATTGGTAATAAACAAAACCGATATCATCCCATGAACCCTAAATCGATTCAAATCCAATGATAACACCAAATCAATGAAATCAACACAACAATTTCACTCTCAATCAAAAATCCTGAAACCGCCATCATCGATTGCCAAACCAAAAACCAAATCACTTGAATCGAATAAACCTGGACATGAATACAGTACCTGAAACATGTGCAACGGTGACCATAAGAGTCGAGATCGAAAGTCACATTCCGTTCGATCCTGGCCGCATTTGAACCTCCCCAATGATCATGCCTGATCTTCGATGAAGACATTCGCAGTTGCCTGATCACGGTGCAATGATAGAGATTCGAAAAATGCAATCGAACGATGAAGGATCGTGGATTTCGTCAAGCCATTTCGCTAGCTGAACCTAATTTTGCCCATCTTGTGTTCATACCTCTTTTTAAAACTCTTCAATGTGCAAAAGTGTATCCACACTGTTCTGTTCGTCCCAAAAAATCATAACTGAGATATTAAGATTGTTCAAGTTGTTGATTTCAATTTTAGAACTATGATGTAAATTACTAGGAAAAAAAATAAATCTTTTCAAATTATATATTCAATAATATAAAAAGTCAAATTCTTTGTTTCTTATTCAACACATTGAGGAGGTTCAATTTTTATCGTAACACTACAACAAAATTTTGCGATTGACCTAAAGTAGGTGCACTCCTAGCAAAATCTTCATAAGCACTCCCTATCCCTATATCTAAAGATTTTCACAAAAAATCCTCCACCCAACCATCTTCCTATCTTTTTTTATTGAAAAAGATTTGAGATATTAGGTCGGGAGAAATAACAATAAATGAGACATGAATTAATGCGTGAAACTTAAGTGTTGATAGAATAACCCACTATATCCCACCATAAATGAAGATGATAAATTATTATATGAGGAGAGAATTACAGATCGTATTACATCATTCTTATTTCATCATATCGATTAGTTATATGAGTTATATTTATAGATTCATTTAAATAAAAGGTTTAAATAAATATAATCTTGCAGATAAGCTTGAGGCATGACCCGTGTGCCTAATGCACGGCCTGCCCGCGTCGTGCACAATGCCGCAACAGAGATAAAAGAAAAAATATTACGAATGGTCTTAAATTTTGACGAAAAGGACAATATTTTATCTATAGTATCTCATAACAACAACAATAATAATTAAAAATGATATTTAATCATCTTGTGATTATCAAATTTTTTTCCAACATTTATATATGTATGCTCCAAACGTTACCATTAAATTGGCACCCAAAAAAATAAAAAAAAAATGTAATCACTACGTTTTGAAATATAAGGAGTAATTTGACTCGACACGTGAATTTAAATGTGTTGAATTTTTTAAAAATTTGATAAAAAAGAATATCTTTTTAATTGATAATGAGATATATTGTAACAGTTAAGAAATGAGTTAATGAAATAAATTATAACTAATAATGATTATTTTGATATTTTTGTCATAAAATATTATCACAAAAATATTTCTTATATTTTAAGACAACTCAAATAGATAAGTTTCACTCCATTTCGTGATAGGGAGTAGTAATAAATTTGGAACAAATGAAGTAGTCCCTCTATCCCATAAAAAGATAGTACAATCTTTTAGTTTTTTTTATATTATTTAATATGTATTTTGAGAAGGTTTGTTCTAGTTTTAGATGACGAAGCAAAATTACATAATCGATGCAACATTAAAGTGTATAATTTAAATTATCATTAATGTTTCATAATAATTTTTTAAAAAAAATATTTGATCATCCCACAACACAGATCAAAATTTATATCGAGATATATGAAAGTCAATCTGTTGTAATCTTTTTGAGATGGAGAATAATGAGAGGGAAGAATAAAAAGGAAAAAAACACAACTACATAATTCCGATAAGTCTAAAATATTGAAAAGATATCATTATAAAATAGGATGATGTACGAAATTATATCTCTATCATTATATAAGAATATTTTTTTTAATATCACATATGTAATTTTAGTTCAAAAGAAAATGATTTACCGTTGAGTTAATTGTCGTTGACATGAGAAAAAAGAGCGAAAAAACCGAAAAAGAAAAGGAAGAGAGAGAAAGAGAGAAAGGGACTACGACTGTGTGCATTGGCGGCGTTGCAGTGCTGTAATTCTGTGGCTTTGAATGCTCCCTTGGCTGGAAAAACAACTTCAACTCCCCTGATCTCCCCATTGCCATGCCCCCCACCCTCCTCTTTGATCTTCATACACTCCCAAATTACCTTTTAGCCCCTACAACAACAACACCACCACCACCATACATCTCTTTTCTCTCTTCTCCATCCATCTTTTCTCCCCCACAAGATCACAGAAAAAAGCACCAAGCAAAACATATCACCGTTTTCCAAGGGCTGCTGTGGTCTGATTCCCTTGTCTCCTGATCACCATATCATATCAAATCAAGCACACAAAAGAAGTTCAAAGAAACAAACAAACAGCAGGAAGCAGAAAAGCAAATCCTCACATATACTGGGGTGGGGAAGCTCTTCTGTGATTTAGGATTCCGGGAAAAGAAGAGGAAAGACAGTGTACATCTGGTCTGTTCTGTATTTTTTCCTGACTATATGGATTTTCGGATACTTTTGAGATTAGGCTATTTGTTGAACCAAAACAAATGGCATCTTTCTTCTCACTAGGCACTGGCACAAGCTCCTCCACCACCACCACAGGAGTCGCCACCAAAGATAATCAGCATCAACCCACCTCTCAAATCTCGCCGGCGAATTGGTTCTTATACAGAAACCAGGAGTCCTCCTTCAAGGGTTTCGAGCTATGGCAACAACAACAAGACCAACAACACAGCCAACAACAGCATCAAATCCAACACCAGCAACAAGGAACTCAAGATCTGTACACCTTGTGTGGCGTAGGGTTAGGCGTGGGACCCAGCAGGGGATTCGTCGATGAAGCAGCCGTCGATCCACAGCGCGAGACCAGCGCATCCAGATCCTCCGGGTACGGTGGTGGTGCTGTCATGATGAGGGCGGCGGGTGGAAGTGGTGCAGGGATATTTTGCCAGGACTGCGGCAACCAGGCTAAGAAGGATTGCCCACACATGAGATGCCGGACCTGTTGCAAGAGCCGTGGACTGCCGTGCTCCACCCATGTGAGGAGCACGTGGGTCCCGGCTGCTAAGCGGAGGGAGAGACAGCAGCAGTTGGCCGCTCTCCAGCAACAGCAGGAGAGGATCCACGGCGGCGGAGAGAGTAGTAACAAAAGATTGAGGAATGAGAATGAACCGGCTGCCTCGAATTCGTCTTCCCTCGTTTGCACCCGCTTAACCCCTCCCACCTCAGGTATCATTCACTCTTTGTTTCTTCTTCGTATCAGCGGCATCCTAGATAAATACTGAGTAAATCATTGAAATCATATATAGTAGATTAGTTTATGCAAACTTAATTATACTGTAAACAAGCAATCGACAGACTTGATATTATCTTCGGTCGTCATGTTCGTTTATGACATGGTCTTTTCTATGATCAGAATGATGTGCATCACTATAATCTTTTCTATGAGCTAGATATATATCTGCAAACTGATACCACTTGCTATCTCTCCATATTTCATATTCATATTCTAGAAAATGTTCAAAAAAAAAAAAACTATAGTATCAACAAATATGCATTGGATGGCATTCATTGTTTTTGGTTGGACTAATATGATAAATACTTTGTAGGGATGGAAGTGGGTGTTATGCCATCAGAGTTGAACTCCGAGGCGGTGTTCAGGTGCGTGAGAGTTAGCTCAACGGACGAAGGAGAGGATCACTACGCTTATCAGACAGCCGTCAACATATGTGGTCATGTGTTCAAGGGGATCCTCTACGACCAAGGACCCGAGGGAACTTACAGTACTGGAGGGGGTGCTGGTGGCGGCGAGAGCTCTTCAGGCACAGGTAGCATGCCTCCATCGCTTAACCTCATACATGCTGGATCAATAGCCGCTGCTTCCAGTGCTAGTGGGGTGGCATCGACCATGATGGCTTCTTCTCCCATGGCATTTCTTGATCCGCTTTTGTATCAGGCACCTCTTAGCTCATTCTTTGCACCTGGTATGCAATTCTTCCCCGGATCACGACCTTGAAAATGAATGAAACACCTCCAATCACAGATAAAACAAAGAAGATTATTGACGGCGATCGACTATTCTTCTTCAGGATTTTTTTTCTTTTATCTCTTCGTGTTGTTGGATAGAGATTGTGATCTTGCTAGGTAGTAGTCATTGTTGAGGAAGTGCAAACAAATGGAAACATGTAAGAGTATGACATAGAAGGGAACATATATTTTGACTGTTTCGGATTATTGAATGATGAATAACTTACAATGTTATCATTCATTCAATCTTTGACATACAGAGAATACAAAAGGCTGGATATGTACTGTTTCCGTAACACATGCTATGTTAGCTTCTACAGAAGAGGGCGTCCTTCTACTGCTTTTTTTACCATTAATTTTTATCAAGGACTAGACAAAGAATTGAAGAGTGCTGAGATTGTATATACCTAGCTAGCTAGTTTGGGAATTCCTGGCTACATTGTTTGGTTAGGTTTCAACTATACATATCATTTCCCTTGATTGTAATCCTTCGTTCTTCCTTGTATCACTACAAGAAATGTGATCATTTGCGAAGGATCATTACTTCGCAAATGACAATTGATACCACGGGTTAAAGAGGTGGCAGAAGGTAATGAAGTATTCATCAAAATCACAAATGATATCAAGGGTTTAAAAAGGCAGCTATAGCTGCTGCTTATGGGCAGCTGTACCAGAACAAAACAAAACCAAAAAAAGAAAAAAAAGAGAGAAAATCCAAAATCATGTTATTGTGATTGGTGCAGCTGTCTTTTTAACCCCTTGATATCATTTGTGATCTTTGATGAATACTTCATTAGCTTCTGTGCAACCCTCGTTCGAAGTGGCTAGGACGTTAGAGCTAGTCTGCCGCTTGGTATGTGGTTGTAGGACTGTGTTAAAGACAATAGTTTTGTAGTTTGAGTTTTTGATAAAGTTATTCATCTGTGTATATATATATATAAAGGGGTTTCTTTTCCGTTTTCCTGCCAATCTTCCATAGAATCAAAACTAGTTTTGAAGTTAGTAATGGAACGGTATAGATGACGATATACATACCTACCAGTTATAGATTTGCGAAAACCAGCAAGCGTGTCCAAGATAATGAGGATATAGCTAGGTCTGGTTGAGTCATGTGTGTTCATGATTCCATATATATATATATATATATATATGCAGGAAGCTCACATATGATCATAGTAAGACTATGTAGATATATGTGTCATGGGGTACTTAGAGCTCGATATGTTGTGTGAATCTACACATGGGTTCTTATTTACAATATGATTGATCATGATGAATAACTCATCATAAGTAGTTCGTAGTACTAGATTTGTGATTGAAAATGGAAGCTCGCCAAGGAGAAAAAATTTTCATGGTACGTTATTTCCACTGAGTAAGTTTTTACTCATGAAAGATCTTGATCTAAAATGAAGTTTTCTTATCTTGTTTCATCATATTCGCTTTCACATTCCTAGGTTTAAAATGTTACTAACTTGAAAAAATTTCGCCAATCAAGCATCATTCTTTATAAACTATGGTCTCTATATATAATAATTTGTGCGGTTTATACTTTTGGTTAGTAGCTTAACCTATGTCAATAATTCGTGAACCACTCTTCTGTGATCTCTCTACAACTTCTAATTACGCGAGCCTTAAAAAAGCCTTGTTACAGTTCCTAAACATAGTGATGAATTCAATTAAACCTTTGAAATAGACAGTTCCATGAGCGACATATGAATTCATCACTTCAGAATTTCTCATAAAAGTGAAGATTTTATTAGCTCTATGATAAGGGCGGGTTGTATTCATACCTTTCTCTTTACCGTCAAAGCAAGAGGTCATTATGGTGCTCGTGTAAGATGATTAGGAACTGATGGTCATCAAGTTTGCTGGTATAAGACGATTAGGGACGTGTCGTGCTCTTTGTTCACGCGTTATGATTGTAATCGATAACAAATAATTTTACAGATGTTACGATCATGATATCGCCATTAGGATTCTTTCATGTGCATGTAGGCCCTTCCAGGTGATGAATGAGACTAAAGAACCCTAGCTAGCTCGAACCTTTTGGTTTCGTTCTCTAATCGGAATGTAAGGTATATGCAATGTTTTCTTTGAACTTATAAAGCCCAAGTTTTTTCCTTTCTTTGGAAGCAGTTTATAGTTTAGCAACTCGCATATGAGAGTTGTTTGTTTTCATATTTCATTGATCAAGATAGGTGCAATCCTGATGTATTGAATCAATTACGAAGTACTTAATATTTGCGATGTGCGTGTGTCCAATCATATTTCTCTTCACTATATGATCCTAATATAAACATTTTGATTCTCTCATATAGCTTCTACACCAAGATCATCATACCAAATTCTCAAAAAAATGATCCCTAACAAAAGTTATCGAGATATCTATCAGTACAAGAATAGTTATCTCGACGTCAAGAAATATTATCTTTGTCGAAACATATATCCAAATATCCGTGTTTTTTTATTCGGATATTTACATGAGGGATAATAACACAAACCTCGCCTGAACAAAACCCACAAAATACATATCCTAGTATCCGCGTTTCTTGATTCGGATATTTAGATCAGGGATAATAACACAAAATCTCGCTTGAACTTTGGGCTTGGTTTTTGGTTCCTGGGGGACAGTTTCTACTGTATGTGCTGCTTTTTTTTCTCTGCCTGTTATGGTATCCTTTCGCTTCTCAATAGATGTGGGGGTCTCACTTCTCAGTTCTCAGAGTTGAGCTTAGTTGTTGAAAGGGAAAGGCCATCTGCTAGCTCACTGTGCAAAGTCTTTTGCTAGTACGAGAGAAAGTTGTTGGGACAAAATACAGATAAAAACAAATATTATTTCATCCTTTTTATAATATAGATAATAATTTGATTCGATATACAAATTTATACTTGTTGAATTTGTGTGGAATTTGATGAAGAAAGAATTTTTTTTTTTTTGTGATGGTGGAGTTTGCTGCCGCCTTTGTTAGATGAGATAGTGGTTGTACTTATGAGATTTTGATATTTTTTATATAAAAAAATTATTAAATATGATATATTGTATATATTTTAAGATATTTTAAATAAATAAATATTATTTATATCAGCTCAGCTCCTCCACTTCAATTGAAGTAATTGGTGATCGATATCCTTTTTTTCTTTCTTCTCCCTTGTATACGATACAAATACGGAGACGGATCCCTGTTGTCGGGGATTGAGTTGTTCCTGTGTTGTTTTCCCATTGAAAGATGCAGATTAATGTTTTCCAAGAAATTTTTTTTTGAGCTTTGTTTGTTTGGTTTTTTTTTTTTTTTTTTTGTGGTTGCAATTCCATGCTGTTCAAAACTTGACAGCAGGAAATCCTGCTCCTACAAATACAATCCTTATCCTTAGCATCCATCCACATTTTACTATCCAGCAGGAAATAGTTTTGTTGTTATTTATAACATAAATAAAACTATATATATTATTTTAAAAAAAAAAACATGAATATGAAGTCGTAAGTTTGAATGATGCTATCCTCTAGACTAAGCATTTGGCGTGAGAATGCATAATAAGATGTGCTCGGCACAGTAATTTGTTCCACAGTAGGCATTCATTCGTTGTCGATTGCTATTTGCTGTTATAGATTCCGTCATCTGGAAGAAAATAAGAGACAAATTCAAGCAAAGACAACAAAATCACAAACCAGAAAAATATGAAACTGGGATCAAAGAAAACCCAAAAGGCGTGATTCTTAGACTTCATTCTGCCTGATGCGTTATTCAGTTCCGCAATACGTGATATCGATAAGAGACCGTCCGTCTTAGGTGCTATTGGGTCATCTGGGAATTTCATTTGGTCCCTCACCTGAATCTGGTAGCTCGTACTGCAGTTGCTTCTTAGTTAACTGAGTTATTGAAAGGGAAAGGTGGTCTTGGTGACAAGTTCAGTACTACAGTTAAGTGATGCAGAGAGCAGAAGAAGCAAGTAGCATCACCCTTTGTCCGTCAGCAAAACTCACTGGAAGCTCAATTCAATTACCAGTGAACTAAATTTCAGTGCATGGCTTCACAAATGTGTATCGATCGGTAAAGATATTTTCTTTGATAGCTCATCTGTTTTGAGCATCTGTGGTTACAATCCTAGAGGATAGAAATGTATGGCATTCTGCAGATCGTACATGCTAGTCCATGCTCATATGAACTAATAGATTATGATTAAGAGGTTCTTCTTTGCTTACAGTGTTGCAACTCTATTGAGAATCAAGAGTATACAATGAAGATGATTAATTGGAATCGGCTGCACTATACAGGGCTTATTATTCCAATCCACAAATAGAGAACTTCTATTCCTAATAAACTTGCATCACTTTTCAGTTTCTATTATGCTTCTTTTCCGCGTTGTTCTTCTCTCAAAGATACAATCACACACATACATCTGTCAGATCCCGTTGAGCTTTTCCTCTCGTCTACTGCATCAGGGTCGCAGTTTGATCACCGTTTGTTGTCAACAACCTCAGATTGTCAGCTTATTGACGTTATGGGACCATCAGTGACTATAAGTAGCACCTTGAAATCCGAATATCATGGTTTCGCCTCCGAAATGGTTCACGGTTTAATTCCAGATCAGGCATATCATAAGATTGTGAGCGGTGTTAGCCTGTTAGGAGCATACCAGCCATGCCGGTCCCTTGATGGAACAGACTCATCCTTGACAGGACCTCTTTTGTTTCTGATCCATTCTATAATGAGACTGCTTGTTAAACTGACGACCCCCCCCCCCCCCCCCCCCGAATGTACTCTCAGTTCCAGGCTTTTTGAACTTCCAGAATCTTGCATCAAGATATGGATAATTTCCATCTTCTGCCAAAGCTGTTGCGAATTTACGCTCTGCGAAAGCACACATTGCAATAGATTGTCCGACTGTTTGTCC
>LIEC01010638.1:19883-62534 GCA_001925005.1 Drosera capensis
ATGTACTCTCAGTTCCAGGCTTTTTGAACTTCCAGAATCTTGCATCAAGATATGGATAATTTCCATCTTCTGCCAAAGCTGTTGCGAATTTACGCTCTGCGAAAGCACACATTGCAATAGATTGTCCGACTGTTTGTCCTTTAAAGAGTTGCAAAAGAGGTCCGGACACAGAAAGTATTTCGATTCTTCATAGATCCTTGTCAAGACCACATCATGTACTCTTAGCTCAGTAGGGATGGTCCGGGTGGATCATGGACCCTTATCATTAGCTCGTCGAGTAGAATGCCAATGATTCTATAGTTTTTGAGTGAAGACCTCCACAAATGCTGGACTTATGCCATCCACGTTCAATGAGGGGGGCAACTTGGCTAGAAATGGCTACCAACGGGGCGAGGAGATAGCAATCATACCATCTAAAGAGCATGTCGCATTACATTAACTTAAATGACATATTGCAATCGTAACCTATCCGCTTCTAAGAGCATTCTGAAGGGCCAAAAGCAAAAAGCGGTCAAGGTTATTTGCAGACAAAAGCTGTACTTCTGGAGCGTTTATCATGACTCTAGCAGCTGAAAGAATCGGATTTAGGCTATTTTGCACAAAAAGTGGAGTGTAGGAACTTTGCTTCAACCATCGAAGTTTCAGATACAACGACACATAGCCAAACCACTTTCTAAGATCAATCTTGAACTTTTCATTTCCAACTATGAGAAAAATGTGGAGTTGCAGTTGCCTGGTTTGCTGAATCGTTGGAGATGACGAACAGAAGTTTCGTATCTTCGACATGATCAGACAACCAGGAGAGAATAGATGCAAGGTCCCAAGTATAGATGAAAGGACCCAAGGAGTTGTCTTGTTAGAAATTCAAAATACTATCGTTAGCCATACATATTTTTTCGCATAACTCAGAGCGAATCAATATTGTGAATGTTTGATCTTTAAAAAATCCACATTTCTAAACTCAACCATATATTTTTCAGAGTTACAATCACCCCCGCATCCTTTTTAATCGAGTGTATTTTCGATATGTTCACTTCAAAAACACCCGTGTATTTTTTCATGTACAAACGTACTACACAACTCTCTCCCGGTTTGATATCTTTGGCTGAAATTCCAGTTACTGCAACTCTGCTCACCATCATCAGAATTCACCAATTCCCGCCGGAGATCGACGGCCGCCGGGATTTGCCCATCTCCGGCGTTCCTCTTCGTTGAATCCAACTTCCCATGGAACATCTGTGAGTGATACTGTGCCTCCTTTTGACAAATTTCTCACTGCGGCTGCTGACTTTTACAAATAGAACAGTTTAGATCTCTTAATTTCTATAGGGAGAAGACATCAAACCCTAAGGTCTTAATTATAATACTCTCTAGCCCATAGAACTTCAAGGCATAGCACATGGTATCGACTATGTCTCCAGCTTTTGAGGCGGCTTGGTCCTGCAGAAGATGTCTGGAGTTGTTCCCGATGCTTCTAGACCCTTTCTCCGAGTGTAAAATCCAAGAAACCGCATTTCCTACATAGGAGGTCCATGATGCCCAATGAGTTATCTTATTTACAGAATGATACTTCAACAAAAAACAAAAATAAAAATCAGCAAATAGATCAATACGCAGTGCACTAGATCAACCCAAAAGGCGCAAGTTAGGCATGTGCCGATGGCCCAAAGTTGCAAGTCCAACCTTAACCGCGGTTAGAAAAATACTTCCCCTCATATTAATTTAATTTAATTAAGATATTTTTTTTATTAATTTTAATATAAATATAATATTTATTTTTTTTATTTTATAATGAATTTATATTAATATAATTAAATTATTTTATTATTATTATTCAATTATCTTATTTTTTAAACCCCACTAATATTTTCTATTTTAAAAAAAAATATTTTTTTCATTAAATTTAATAAAAATTCAACAAATATCTTGTAATTAAATTATAAGGGAATTAGGATGAAGCACCCCAATGGTCTCTGAAAGAGGCCATCGCATGATTTCACGAACAAAACCCTAGCGCGGCAGCCCTGGTTCGATCGTTTCACTGTGTGGCAGTTTCACCTTCATGCGGCTAATGAAGCACTAGCAAAGAGCAGATGATCCTTGGATGCATTAATCACGGTAACTAATTCTCTGCGTTGTGGGTTTGGTGCTCCGTGTACTTGGTTGTTCTCTGTGTGTGCTGTTTTCAGTGATGCACACAAACTGCTCGATGAAATGCCTCGATGAGGTTGCATTCCTTCACATGCTTGTTTGCGATTATGTGTTTTGATCTGTCTGCAAGTTTGCGCTTTTGCTCGTTCAAAGTGCCTAGTTTGATTGAAAAAAAAATGTGGGCTTTAAATCGTTTAGAGTGTTTGAACTGAATGAAAGTGAAACTCTGACTAAAATTTTGTCATCATTTCGCTTGATTTTATGGCACCTGCAATGTTGCTCATGTTTAGAGGTTAAGCTCAGATCATGGTTCGCATTGTCTGTTGATTTGATAATCAATGTCCGTCATTGGTAACTGAGTCACGGATTATTTGGCTACTTCACGGGGTTAGCGGGCGGGTTTCTCCATCGCTCGAGCTAATCGAGATGATTGCCTGCCGGTCAGGCATATCAGTATCTTTTGGATTTGGCCAGTTATGCAAAGAATGACTGATACCCTGTAGGTAATACCTGAACAAGCTTACATTTTCACAAATGCTCACGTACAAAATGAGCAAGATCAGGAGGAAGATTAGTACAGCATCCAATGTTTTCATTTAACGTATATACTGTATTTGTCTTCTTAATGCTGCAGCTCGTCTAATATAGCTTGTTGATCTGCTGTTCCTGGCCTTGTACACAGGTCGCCATCTTATATGTTAATGGCCTTAAAAGGATTTTGCACATAAACATCAAATGATCGCAAGCCTCTTTTACCACTTGAGATCTTATCGATGAAAAGCCAAATGCTTCACCAGGCTAAGCAATCTCCCACCATTCTTGTTTCCTGTAAAAAATTCTTGTTCCTGCAACTCCAGTCCTTAGCCGGTTACCACTATGATCAGAAGGGTGGTGATAAGTCTCGCGAGAACAGAGAAAAGAGTGAAGGGTACCTGCATTTGTACAAGAGCAAGGGTCAACATCTGCTGACCAACTCACGCATTCTTGACTCCATTGTCAGCAAGTCCAAAATTAGGCCAACTGATACGGTTCTTGAAATTGGTCCCGGGACAGGAAATCTGACGCTCAAGCTTCTTGAAGCGTCTCATAAGGTGGTTGCTATTGAAGTTGATAAAAGAATGGTTGAAGTCCTTGAGAAGCGAGTTGCTGAATGTGGATTTGAAGACCGGCTAACTGTAAGAAATATTGCCTCTGTCATCTCACTGAAATACATTTATAGACATGTTTGTATGCATCCTGTGAAGGACTAGCGATAAACTAGTGTAAAATGCCTTTTCAGGTGATATGTGATGATGCGCTGAAGACAGAGTTTCCGAGATTCGATCTTGTCGTGGCTAATATTCCCTACGGAATCTCTTCGCCACTGGTTGCTAAATTAGTATTTGGGAAGAATCTTTTCAGGAGCGCAACACTTCTTCTTCAAAAGGAATTCGCACGCCGCTTATTGGCTAATCCTGGCGAGTCCGATTTTTGCCGCTTAGCAGTAAATGTGAAGCTTGTTGCTGAAGTAGAGTATATAATGGATGTAAGCAAAAGGGATTTCCTTCCCAATCCGAAAGTTGACTCCTCCGTCATCAGAATCCAAAGAAAGGCTGAAATTCCTGTCGTGGATTTGTCGGAGTGGTGGACTTTTACTAGGGCATGCTTTAACAAGAAAAACAAGACACTAGGGGCAACTTTCAAACAGAAGAAAAAGCTTGTTGAGCTGCTGAGAGTGTCGAAGTTTATGAGCTTGAGCAAGGATGATGTGGTCATTGACTGCACTTCTGATCTCAGCGATAGTGATGAACATGAAGATAGAAATTGCAACATTGAACCTTTCAGGTTATCTTCTACAGCAGCGGCAGAGTTCAGTTGCTTCAAATGCAAGGTGGTTGAGCTCCTAAAATCAAGCGGATTTGAGGATAAGCGACCGTCCAATTTATCTATAGACGAGCTTCTGTATTTGCTGAATGTATTCAATAAAAATGAAATATATTTCTTTCATCGGAGATGGAGGAGGCATGATGGAGTACGCTGATTGGATTCAATGAAAAAGGTTGCTTTTGCGTTTAAAGGTAATGTGCCAGTATATACATTCTTGATTTGCCTGTAATGGGCTCCATCGGGTCATTGATTTGCCGAGATAATTTCATTCTTGAAAATGCTTGCAAATCATGCTGATATGGAAAAGCTATTTCAAGGTTCCAGGGGAAAGTTTCTTGTACTTGTTTTTTGTATCCTGATCTATGGTTCTCGAGGTGACCTTGCATGTTCTGGGCAATATGTTGACACCGGTTCTATCCTCTTTACATGTCTGTGGTTTCAATGATGACGGCTTGGTGCTGAAAACCAGCTTCGACTTCAACCTATGACAAGAGAAAGCCTTGACCATTACATTTTTTTTCCCCTGTATAAACTCCATGAACATAATTATGGTCAATCTGCCTAGTTTGTTCTTCTTTCTGTGGTTTGGGATGGAGATTGTCTGATGATTGTTACTCTGGAGTCAAGTGACAAATCAAGGAGAGCATGATATTGAGGAATGAGCTTGTTTCTCCATCTGATGGTAAGATTGAATCATTTTGTGTTGAATACGTATTGAATAGTATAATTATTGAAAATATCCAATATAATATGAGATGGAAGGAGTATGGTTTCTAATTTTTTTCACAAGTTGAAATCATGATTCCACAAATTTAAAATTTCGATTTTAATTCTCGAAGAAGTGATGAGATTTTTCCACAAATTGAAACCATGGTTTCAAAAATTTACACTGATTTTGATTTCCTTCATTTTTTTTCTTTCAAGTTTCTTCCACAAGTAAAACACAAATTAATCAAAGCACAAAAATGATAAAAATAAAATAAAATAAAACACGAATTAAAAGAAAACACTTAGGTTAGAAAACGTTTAGTTTATATTCCTCAATCCGATTTTATCTGCAATCACGTTATTCAAGATCATCAAAATAAACACTCGATTTTGGAATCGAAATGCATTTACATGATCCTTTTATGTCGTATATGATATTTGTGCGAGGACTCTTATCGATCCAAGTCCTTTTTACTCTTGAGGAATTACCTGCATTTTTCTTTCGACAAAAATAAACACAATGATAAAGCTCATCAAAATTATAATACATGTAAAATTGAATAAATTTAAGAGAATTACGGATTAATTTTATTAATTATCAATAGGGTATGAATTATTTTTTCCAATTGTGGTCTTCTGTATCTTGTCTTTGTTGAGCCCTGTCTCGCAGTTCCCCCTTGGGGTTTAGGGTTTAGGGTTTAGCAAACGGCGGCTGATCTTCTTGTTAACCAATATCACGTGGTTGAATGCTAATCGAGGCTAGTAATTTCGTGCGTTGTCAGTACGGTGTTTTTTCATACTGGCTTGCTTCGTGTTTGCTTGCTGTCTACGGGTTTGTCCGCAAAGTGCTCGACGAAATGCCTCAATGAGGTCGCATGCTTTCACTTGCTTGTCTGAGATTATGTGTTTTGATCTATCTGCAAGTTTGCGCTATTGCACGTTCAAAGTTCCTAATTTGGTATAAAAATATGGGATTTAAATCGTTTAATAGAGTGTTTGAACCTTATAAAAGAGAAACTCTTACTAGAATTTAGTCATCATTTTGCTTGATATGTGGCACTAGCAATGTTGCTCATGCCAAAGTGGTGGGCTTTTACTAGGACTTGTTTTAGCAAGAAAAACAAGACACTAGGGGCAACTTTCAAACAGAAGAAAAAGCTTGTTGAGTTGATGAGAATGTCAAAGTTTATGAGCTTAAGCAAGAATGATGTGATTATTGACTGCACTTCTGATCTCAGCGATTGTGATGAACATGAAGATAGAAATTACGACATTGAACCTTTCAGGTTCTCTTCTACAGCTGTGGCAGAGTTCAGTTGCTTCAAAGACAAGGTGGTTGAGCTCTTAAAATCGATCAAGCGGATTTGAGGATAAGCGACCGCCAAATTTATCTATAGACGAGCTTCTGCAACTGCTGGACTTATTCAAGGAAAATGATATATTTCCATCATCAAAGAGATGAAGGAGACATGATGGAAGGTGCGGATTAGATCTATTGAAAAATGTTATTGTTTTGTGATTGAAGGTAAAATTCCAGTATATGCTGTCTGAGACAAATCTACCTGTAGTGGCTCTATCTCGTCTTCCAGGCCATGACGCTTTCATTATTGATCGTAGCCACAAATCATGCTGAGATGAATGGAGTAAAGCTCTTCCAAGTTTGCTGTGGAAAGTTGCTTGTACTTGTCCTGTGCTTGCAGATTCCCAAAATGGAAGAAGATTCATTATAAACAGCATAATACCATTTGTCTTGAGAAGTGGTTCTTCGATCATATTCCTGCAGACTATTCTTACCTAGTCTATGACACCGTTGGTTGTTGGGATGGTGATTTGAAACTGTGGATTTCTGAAATGACGAGGGGCATACATAAGGGCATCAACTCTATATCACATACAAGCTTGATCACCGAGAGATACATTGCAAGTCCTCATTCAAGGACTTCTTTGGCATGGGTTGTCTCTCAAGCAGAAACTCACCATGGTACGTCTCGCTTGCCCCAAGCGGCAAACCGTTGTTTTCTTGGAGGAAATTGTTGTTTAGCATGTGTGCTATGTTAGATTCTGAAGCTCATACTTCTGGGTGACCCTAGTCGGTGAGTTGCTTTTGAGTTTTGGCTCTGTGACTGATCTTTGACATGTTGTATATGTTTGTGGAAAACATATCTCTATCTTGCTCTTTTTGCTGCTTTTTCTTTTTTCTGAAAAAGAGTGATGAGTTCATATGAAATGAGAATTCCTAAGGTTTCAGTTGAAAAATGAAAAATTATAAGTCTAGCCAAGATGTGTGGTTTAGTCAGTCTTTACGGTGGTTATTCCCTAGCATTTTCGTGCAGAATTTGTCTTGGCAATTTTGAACTTGTGAGTCAGACACTTGGATGGTTCCATTCGATGCTGGATTATGGAGATCTACAAACTCTTGCTCACATTCAGTTCTCAATATATCATTTATTTTCTCTCTTTTATTGAAGATATATGGAGAACTCTTCTCAAGTTCACTGGAAGAATGCAAGCCAGTATCACGACTCACTAGCATTCCGTTCCAGCGCACACATTATTTGTATTACTGATCTTTCTGTTTATTAACTTTCCTGCAGCGTTTCCTGATTTCTCCTCTCGTCCCCGTCAGTGGAGTTATATTTCCCAGCTTGATCATTGACTTTGTGAAGTGCTCGAAGAAAAGCTCGTTGTTTTCTGCGTATTGCTTCACTAGTTCCATTGATGATGGACTCTGTGTGAAGAGAACTTCATCGGAGTTCAAGAGTCCCTTGGATACCAGTATGTTTTTGTAATAACTGTTATCGAACTGGAAAGGAGTAGTGATGTCCAAGAAAAATAGGTTTTGGTCATCACCAGATCGTGGGCAACGAGTCCTTAGCTCAGCTGCATATGCCGGGGCCAATGTGGGATCTGGCTGGTTATTTGTCTGGTTGTAGAGCCTTTGCCTGAAGCTGGTGCACCTTGCATCGCCAATTGAATGACTCCCTGTACAGCATTGCAACCAGTTGATCATACGGAGAATTTACCCTATTTTCTCATAAAATGACATGTATCCCTTTTTTGTTCGGATGTGCATTGGTTATGTCCAAAGATAGTGTTCGCAGGTGAATTGGTATTACATTCAGACTCGGTCAGTGAATGTCACTCCAGCATCTAGGATTTGACCCCTAGCAGCAAGATGGTGACTGAATACTCGCACGAGTTGGATCATTATACCCTGTAAGAAAATTTAAAATTTGTTTTGGATGTAGTACAAGAACAGAGGATCTTTTGATGTCCATGGAGGTCTGGAGAATTCAAACTTGCTCCTACGGTGTGCTCATAGGACACGAGGAAGCTTTTAATTGCTGCAGTGTCGGATGCGTAGGCAACCGTCTGTAACACCCTCAACATGCTTCATGTTTATTCACAGGGAAGAGACACAGGTCAACCTATAAACTGAACTTACCAGATAGAGCCACAAGGTCGACCATGTCGAGTCCTTGCTCATTGAACTTGGTGAGAAGGCTCTGAAAAGTGCTAGTAGGAGGAGGAATGTTGTTGTTAGAGCCGGTCACACTTGCAGTTGTGGAGTCCCTTCTCCCCAATGGTACTTCCCAGCTTGGTCCTCCGGCCTGCACATTATGGAAAAGCATGTAGGTCCTCAACTGTTTCTACTGTTAGCATGATGCATGCCCTATACATAGTTAAGTTTATAATAAGAGGATCAACATCCGCACTCAGCACTCCATTAGATTCACATTGGGTAAATCCTAGGCAACAGTCCGAGGAAGCCTACTTTGTAGGCAGCCATGCATTTTTAGACAGCGGGAAACAGGACTTTGTCCAGGCTGTTGTATCTTATTCTGACCGAGTATCTGTTCGTCTGAATAATGTGCTTACCAGAACGGTTGAATCTCTAGCAGCAATGATGACAATATCAGCACAAGATACAGTTTCGGGGCATTCTTTCTCCAGTGCAGATTTGATCTCATCGATGACCTCAAAACCTCGAACTGAGTGCCTGTTCGGGATCGACCTCTTCTCGCTTACTATGGTCTTGCTGCTGTCGAGAAGTATTGATCCATCACATCCCTGCAAGGTAAACCTCTCAATTTCACTGCCTTTCTTCATTTACTATCTTGAAATGCAATGGGAACTGAACATATTGCGACTTGTAATGCAGCAGTCACATTTAGAACAAATTAGTTTAGTCTCAATAGCTTAGTTTCTTATTTAGTTTCCGCGCATGAACTATCCAAGTAGTTATGACGAGTGGTAACTAATATACCTGAACAAAGCAGTCGTGGAACTGAAGCCTAAGCAAAGAAGCTGCCATTCTAGGGTCTCTGGCGACAGCCTCGGCAACCACAGACTGGACTATTTGTTGAGCTTGAGGACAGGAATGATCATAGAACTGAGGGCACAGACTATCGCCATTGGTATTGAGAGAGAAACAGCACGTAGGAGCAAAAACTAGTAGATAAAATATGCTTAGGGATCTCAGACTATCCATTGGCTTGAATGCTGATTTTTTTCTAGTAAAGTTCTAGAGGGAAACTTGAGAAGCTTGAAATTGCTTGCACCGGATATGCTTGATGGTGAGATATGATTCAGCTTATTTATAGAAATGTCCTGGAGAGGGTCTGGTGGAGCTGTTGGCTTGCAATGTTTAGGTGCATTAGGTTTTTGCCCTGTGATTGTGTCATACATGATAATTACCTGCTCCTTGATGTCTTCTTTGTTTCGAGCACACAGGTAAGTTTGATCAGTAGGGTGCTTATTTTAAATAAAGTCAAGAAGGAAAAGTCTCATGACATCTCTTGCATGAATATCCTTTGGATTTGCAGCAAACTCGTGAAATTAGGAGCATGCTCGAATCTCACAACCCTGTGCACCTGGATTAATCTCCTTAATCACCGCCCTGAACACGTGATACTGGCATTAGGTTGAACCCAGGGTTACAGGGTTCAACCAAAGTTATCAAAAGGCCTAGACGGAGCCAGGCGGTTAAACCCACTAAGGCCTAGGCATCAGGCGCTAGCCTGAGAAAGAAAACATAATTTGCATCTAAATAATGATTTTCATATAATTATTCATACATTTATATGGTAAAGCTGATAAACTATCGATAAATTCACATACAAAATAAAGATTTATTGCCATATTATGTGAGAACAACAAAATATAAAAATAACTTATCCATAAAACAAAAATTATAGATCGAATATCAATATAAATTAAATCATAAACGTTAAAACATATGTGGCACATGCACTACATACAAATAAAAATATTGCATTAAACTATATGAATTTTGCTTCTAATTGGGATTTCAATTTATTTATTTGTTTGTTTGAAAAACTTGACACATACAGATTAACAAAAAGATAGAGAAGTAATTTCTTCTTTTTAAAAAAATTTAAAAATAAATGTCGAAAAGAGAGTATGTTTATGGAATTGGTAAATAGTCAATGGTAATGATAGATAGGGCTTCATTTTATTTTTCATATGTTTTATAATTCGAACAAAGATGTAATGTGGTTTACTTTTGCTTGAACGACCTAGGCGGTTGGACCCCCTAAGGCTTAGGCAAGGTGCCCTAGACGGACTAGGTGGTGGCCCGTGACAACACCGGTTCAACTCCTGATCTCATGTCACGGAGTAGACTTGAAGAATTAACTCTATCATAAACTTAAGATTGAGGGCGAAAAATTCGCAATATTTCTGGTATGTGTAACAGCTCTAGCCTCTTCCTGGAATTGGAGTCATGACAGAATGAGGGTCAGTCGTTATTGCTTAGCTCTTATTTTGTAAAATTTGTCCACCTAATTATAATGAACGGGAAAATCTTGTATTCAGCATGCGGCACTTTGTTGTCGTTTCATCAACCTTGTAATCAGGAATGATTCTAGTACTCCATCAGTGAAGTCGTAGTCCCTCGTTTATTGCTAGTGAGCTCTATGGGCTATTGGTTTACTTGTGATGTTTTGAACGAAAAGAATGTGATCAATTTGGTAGTAGTTGTTCTGCTGTAATGGTAAAAAGGGATAAAGCTATCTGATTACAAGATAAACAATGGAAATGGATAGGTCGGAGCAGGGCAATCTAACAGGTCAATCCATTGACACAGTAAATCTCTACGATAAAATTATGTTAGGATGTCGGAATTCCATGAGTTAGAATACATGCTTTCTGCTTATTTGAGCTGATGCATTCATTCATGATTCTCTCTTTTTTTCTTTTTTTCTTTTTTGTTGAAAATTTTCATGATTCATTTTTGTGTCCTAGTGTTTCTAAATGAATGAGATTATTTCCATGGGTTGAATACCTATAATTGTAAATAGCTGGTTGACATGAGAAAAGTATGTACAATCTGTAGTGCACAAGGACAATGGTTTAGTTGGACAACCTCACCTGTTTTTTTGTTTGGATAGTAGGACATGGTGATGCTTACAAAGCCTTTTTCGACTCGCCTACATGCTAACTCTAGAAAATAAACTGGTGATGACCTACGTCCCATATCTACTGCCGAACCCTTTTCCATCAGCACACGATATGATGGATTTGCAATGACCTACCCTCCATCATAAAAAAGAAAAAAAAAACTTCGAGCCGTGTGGTCAGTGGTTCGATATTTTCCGAACGCATTAGTCAGCAAAGCTGCCGACTAAGCTCTAATAGTTGTCAGCAAATTTTCAAGACTACTTGCCTGAGTGCCATCGGTAAATTCCAATGGCTAAATGTAGTCTATCGAGAAACTTGTCAGCGGCTTTGAGGATCTTCGCCATTGACGGAGACCTGGAAAGCCGTTGGCGATTTCTGATCTCGTGGTCCTGTATGAGGATGTATTTCTCTACTATGTCTTGTTGATAGTATGGTCTTGTTGCTGTGTGTTGGGGTGTACTTGGTCTTTGATGTTACGTTTTTTGCTTTATTGGTGGGCAGGAAACATGATTGCAAGGTGCATTATGAGAGGAAATGTCAACAAGGAAAAGTTTACAAAGACGGAGACCTTTACAGGCGAAAAGCAGCATAAACTTATGCTGTAAATATGAAGTATGGACTAGACATCACACCCGTGTTTCAGACCAAAAAATAAAGCACTCTCGTGTGAGAGACACGACGGAACAAGAGCATGGATGTAGAGAAAAGCTTTCGCATGAAAGAAGGTCATGGAGAATCTAGCTACTCAATAAATTCCTCACTTCAGGTTCGTAAATTCCCTGTTTAATAGCCTAATATGGTGATGGTAATATTATTTGAAATAAAAGCGTGAAAAATACACTGAATCTTATGATCTTATTTTACAGAAGAAGGTCTCTGATAGAGTGAAGCACATAGCCATTGAAGCAATCCAACGACTCTACCTAGAAACCAAACCCAAGAACTTAGTCATCGCCGATCTCGGCTGCTCTTCTGGACCCAACACACTATCCATCATAGGAGAACTATATCAAGCAGTGGTGGATGTGGCTCGTGGCAGCACGGGAACTGCTCAACAATTTGTGGTGTACTTGAACGATCTCCCGTCCAATGACTTCAACTCCATCTTTGAAGCATTGCCTCAGTTTTACACTGACCTTGATCAGCAACGGTGCAATGATAGCGTTGCTGGGGATGAAAGGGAGGATCGGTTTCCTGTATTTGTAGCAGCTTTTCCTGGGTTTTTTTATGGCAGGATTTTCCCCAACAAGAGCTTGCACTTTGTGTATTCCTCCTTAGGTGTGCGCTGGCTTTCCAAAGTGTGTTTATAGTTCTTTTTGAGAACCCGCATGGGGTAGGGTGGAAAGATTATATTTATATATATAAATCGTGTGTTATTTCATCCATGTCAATTGGTTTTGAGTTGGAACCTCATAAGTTTAACATAATATTAGAACTTAATTGGCTCGATGACTAGATCCTGAGCTATTCCACCCATGCCAATTGGTTTTGAGTTGGAATCCCAAAATATTAATAACTTCAAATCCCTATCAAGCTACCATTGATTGCGAACCATTGATCGGTACAACATCTCCCAGACTCGAATTGGATTTATTATTATTATTATTATTATTATTATTATTGATAATAAAAGTGGTGATTCTTGGTTTCTGAGTGTGGGCAACAACCACCACCAAGCATGCGAGCCGCATTGGCCGCACTTCATCATCCTCATCATCTTCCATCACTTCGTCCCACTTGTTCTCCTCCATTTCTCACCATTTTTTATTCGCAATCCCATCCCAAATCAACCCTTTTAATGGGCAAACCCACACCGGCTCTGAGCAGAAGAGACGGAATTGGAGCGAGGCGGCTATTATCTGCTCGCGGGACTAAGGATGGTGACGATGGGATTAGGGTTTTGGAGCCCGAGGAGAAATCTTTGATGGGTCGATTCCCTTCGAGTTTTTTCGCTGGACTCGTCGCCGGCGGGCTCGAGCCGGCGCTCAATCGTCTGGTTCGTACTTTTTCGATGATGATCTATCAGAAATGTTTGATTCTTAATTTTGCTGGTGTGTTGAATTTGATTTGGGTTTGTTCGATTAAAAACGCAAGCTTGTAGTGGTTGTGCGGAATGGTTGCAGATTATTAGTTGTGTGGTTATTGATAGGCTTGCATCTGATGGATTTCGATAACACGTCATATTCTGATGTTGAAGAATGGAGAATGGCTGTGATTATTGTTCCTTGTTGGGAATTGAAAAATGAGATTGGTTAGAGGTACTCGGATCGAATGAAGTATGACTCACTATTGTTAGAATACTTCTATAGAAATGATGCCATTTCGAGAAAGCTAAGTTATGTAAAATTGAAGATGAAGTCATTGTACTAGTTCTTATATGAGAGCCAAGTTCTGTAATTTCTCACCTGATCAAATGGTCATATAAACATGTGTTGATTTCATCCATGATAACAGTTTCTAACTCATACTATAAAAGCCTCTATAAATCTATTGCATTGGCCCATTGGTTGCTACTCATTCCATGACACAATGATGGTCAAGTGACACAAGGACTTCGAACCAGTTATGTTTGTTTGCAATTTTGTTTACCAAGTGATGCTTCATCCAAAATTACCAGTTCTAGGTCGAAGAATACTCATATAAATGTGACAAAAGTATCCATCACTTTTGGCATATGAAAGAAATTGTCTTCTAGGCTATAGGTATGTTAATTCATATAAGGAACGGAGTTAGTGTCAATGTTTAGCCTATTCCTAGATATCCTTAAATTGTGTTAAAATTACCAATATTGGTTTTAGAGGCCATATTTCAAAACGCTCAACATTTCTTGGGCGCTGTTAGTTCCTGACTTGTTCAATTATTTTCCTAAACATATAGTATTGGTAGTCATTTGCCATTGAATGATAATCGAGGAAGTAAAAAATGCAAAAATCTGTATGTTAACGTTGCTAATGAATAGTTGGTAAAAACGCAGAGCAAATGGCTTATATCAGGGATTCTTGGTGTGATCATTCTTTGGAGGCATGATGCTGAGGCCTTATGGGCCATTATTGGATCCATTGCGAACGCTGTGTTCTCGACTGCTCTCAAAAGAGTACTAAATCAAGAGCGTCCAGTTTCCAAATTAAGATCAAGCTCAAAGTCCGATCCGGGAATGCCATCTTCTCATGCCCAGTCCATCTTCTTTGCCGTCATCTTTATAATTCTTTCAAGTAACTCTCTTTGGCCTTTAATCCCTAATTTTCTGCCATCTTCTTGTGTTGGCCTTCTCTTTCTTGTTTAGAAAAATTCTCTGTATTTAATATTGAATGTTTGGTTGTCTTTGCTGCAGCAAATGAAGCGTTGGGGATAAACTTCCTGTCCTTGATGCTTAGCGGGATCATTGCCGTGACTGGTTCATATTTTGTAAGGACCTTCAACTTCTCATTTACTTGATGACCTGCTTTTCTTGAAATTCAGCCCTGGTCCTGCATAATGATGAAGTGAACTGTTCTGAGCATTAAGTTCTATCTTAATGGTCAATGCTCAAATATGAAGGAATTAATGACCTGTAGATACGTTTCGTTTCATAACTCTTTCGTAATAATGTGGGTTTACTGAACATGGCTTTACAATCTAGTCCATGAATAGGAATGTATCCCCATTCCCAACGTGTATTTGAAGAATAGGGGGCAGAGAGTTCCCACGTTATTAATAGGAAGTACATACACAATCAAATAGGGATCAAAATCGTCGAATTAAACAAGGGGATGAATTTTACTACACTATGACAGAGATCTTATATGCTCTTGTACTTGCAACTGTTTTCAGGCATGGCTTCGAGTATCACAAGAATATCACACAACGAGCCAAGTTGTTGTGGGTTCTGTTTTGGGATTGAGCTTTGCCATAGCGTGGTTTTGGTTGTGGAATAAATTTCTGCTTTCAGAATTTAATTCATCACTGGAGGTTCAACTTCTTCTCGTCGTGGGTGCTGCCATTTTTGCCATTGGCTTTCTGGTGTATGTTATCAGGACCTGGTTCACCGAGGAGGACTGACTCGTAAGCACCCTTTGATTCTCAATTTGTTGTATGCCTTCTTTTTAATAGCATCCTCGAATACTCAATGGGTAGACGCTTGAGTTTAATTGACTAGAATGGTAAGTTCAGGTTCTTGATAAACTTGTGCTACAAAGTATAAACAGTTCATCCTAGGAGTCTTTTGTATCCACGGTGTCATTCTGAGAAGGTCAACTCTCGAACTAGGACTACCATGGCATTGACAATATAAAGTCTGAAATTAACATTAACCTAAGATTATTTTTTTATTTCGAACCATAATAATTTCCTCGTTTCATATGCATTCTAGTGGATGCTGATTGAACTGTCATGATGTATGCTCCCTCTAGATTTGCCAGGAAATGTATGTTGCTGGTGTTCTCTCCTCAACAACTGGTAATTTGCTATTGAACCACTGTATAATTCTCAAGCTCATGCTTTGATATTCTCGATGCAGAAAACAGATTCGCCAAAGCCAGGAAAAGAGAGAAGTATATGAAAAGTGGTTTGCTCTTTCTGGCATTGGTTCTTGTATAGAATAAACTGGTTTATGACAGAGGATCTATGTTTGCAATCACTAATTATTTGATTTAAACTTAGCATATAGTACAATTTTATTGATCACATCAAGGTCAAGATGTAGTTAATATTAACTACGGGTCTTCCACAAACCTTCAAATAACTCTTCTCTTTTTTTAAGTTGGAATTTTGAAAGTTTAAAAAATAAACTTAAATCAGTTTTGTGAAAGGGCTGCTAACTTAACTGTAGCCCCTTTTTCCTGGTTTTATATATGCTGAATCAGTATATTGATACTGTATTTGGTAACTCTATCCAAATTCTATTTCAGTGCCTGCTTGATTTGTCAGACAACTTGCAGGAGTTCAAAAAAAAATGTTGGTTTATGTGATCATGAAAGCTGCTAAGATCCGGTTTGAACTCCTGATAGACGTAAGAACCTTCTAAAATGTAGTTAAAAATGTTTGTTTTTATCATGTAAATTTACCTGATATTCCAGGGTTTAGCTGTATTCCCGGGTTTAGCTGTCTATGGGAATACCCTATTATAGAATCCCACATTACAAGAAGGAAGATTAAGTGACCCAAGTCGAATATAAATATAAATGGAATTCTATGACTAATTAGATATGCATTAAGTGCTTGGCTTAACTTAAGAATCAAGCATTATAGCCTATACTACTTTTGCTAGAGCAGCCTAATCCCCCGGATGAACAAAATTCATCTCTTAGAGAGAAACTGCGAAACTGTATATCACGAGAATACGTCAAACACCAGATTACTTTAAAACATAACCACAAAATCTTCAGTGCCCGATACCCTTTCCCTTCCCATTCCTGGTGGCCTTTGCCCTCGATCTCGCGATATTTCTTGTCCGTTCAAACATCTTCCTGAGCAGAAGAAGCTTGTAAGACTGCCCCGAAATCAATTTGGCAGTCGATGTGTTCTTACTTAGAACCACATTGTACCAATGCCTGAAAGAATCCATTCCTTAAGTCAGCAGCTGCCAGAACAAGCCCCCCCCCCCCAAGAAAAAGTCTATGGCCGGCTCCATAGAATCCTTCAAGACCAGCTTCTAGCAAGTGGTTCGTGCCTGTCGACTTCACTAAAGCAGCCATCTCCGCTATCCAGGCCTGTGAAGAAAAGCATCAATTCATGCAAGTTACAATTTGTTTCACTCATCATAGTCTCCTTGGATTTAATATTGATTCCGGCAACGAGCGCCTAAGTGTTCTGCTCAGTATTGATCTTCACCGTTAAATCAGAGAAAAGAAACAGCGTTAACTTTTGCAGCAAGTGTTGAGAACACCAATGGAGGACGGAACCTGAATGGTTCTTCCTGATGGATCTGAAGTGCATCTTGGCTCGTTCATCAGCTCCCATGCCATGATCTTCGGGTCATTCTTGTAAACCACTCCAGTTACTCTATTATACCTGTTCAGAACCGTCTGCAACATAACGAGCGATGACATGACATCTTTAATCAAATATATCTGACATTAAAGGCTAAGAAGTCATGAGATGATCTAGGCTATCAACAAGCAGAGCATAGAATTGAATTTTTGATAAATATCAGAATAGATCGTATTACAAGTTTTTTTTTAAAAAAATATTCATTGACATATTGATCTTATATGATACTGGTGAGGTAGAATCTGGTGAAGGAGTAAAGTGAGGAGTTAAAAAAACCGAAGGGGTCAGCGGAATCAATGCCGCAGGATGCGTCAATTTAATGTAGAAAATTGATGAGATTGGGGGGGAAAAGGCAGACAGAGGGAGAACTCAACGGACGACGCCGCGCAAACTCGTGTGCGGTGCATTAATTTCTGCCATGACTGGTAGGCACACTTGGATGAGTTAACCCAATCAGCCCAATCCAGGCTACACAATATCAGTATTGTGCCGACCATTCAGAGTATCAGCATTTTGTGTATCCTCCCATGCCAAAAAAGTGATTTTACCAACAAGTTCACTGTTCACCAAAAACAGGCTATCTGTATGTATTATTCTGATTGGTTGATTTAATCGATTTTTTTATCGGTTTGATTTTTATAACCTAAAATCAAAATTTAATCTATTAATTAGTAGATTTGAAAATCAAAATCATTTATTAATCGATTCAATTTTTTTCTATTTATAAAAGGTTATGTTTGTACCATTTTTTATAATTTCTTCTTAAATATTTTGAGATCTTAAATATATATGTAGTTCATTAAAATAATTTTATAAATTTTTACTATACGTGTTTGTAAAAATAAATTAGATATATCGAGTTAAAAAAATGACATAAATCATACTAAAAGTATATGAACAAATGATTTTCTTATTAACCAAATAAAAAAATTCGGGAAAAAAAACGAAAAATATAACTGAAGGCTTTTATTTCCATTTCAAAAAAAAAAAAAAAGACAATATCCATAATACTAAGGATATTAGGTTATCTTAGGTTTAGAATAATATCATGTAATTGAAATTTAAGCTTAACAATTTTATGTAAAATAATTACGATAATTAATTTTAAACGGTTCGTTAATCAATCGTAAACGGTTCGTTTCAGAATTAAACCGCGATTTCATTTTAAAAATCAAAATTAAACCATTTAATAATCGATTCGAACAATTTCGGTTTATCGATATTGATAACAGTTCGATAATCAGTTCAATTTTTGTTTTAACAGTCTTATCTGCTGAGGACTCCACTTTACCTCATCATATACCCGATTCAGTTGACTGTTCCTAGCGCTCAAAGTTTTGAGTTGTGAGGATGGGAGGAAAAGATACAATACAATTTTTCATGTTTTGGTAGCTGAGTTGCATAGTGCTCGTTTACCTTTGATGATTTCGATGGCAGGGTCAACAACGAGTGTGACACAAGGTTTGCACAATCAGAATCGGAATTTTCAAGAATGATTTGGTTCATATGTTCAGTTGTGAACGTGACACAGAATTGGACCGATTCAGGTTAAACTGAATCTATTCTTTTTTTTTTTCTCAAAGCATAACTTAATTTCAAAACAATCAATAATCATTATAAAGAGATAAGCATTACAATCAATAAACATAAACACACACAAAAATTTGTTAATGGATGTCATCATTATACCCAAAAGGACCAAAACTCAATTAAAGAAAGAATGCCGAGTCCCTTTAATAAATGAAAGAATGTGTTTCTTCGCATGTGAAAAAGGGGGAAAAAAGAGGGGGAATCATATTTTGAGATATATACTAATCGAACCAGTCGAATCCGGACTAAACTTCGGTTTAGGGTGTAAATCAATAATGAAACCAATTGATTCAACCGATTCAAGTCTGATTTTGATGAACCATCGATTCAACCAATGAATCGAAACCGATTTCCCAAAAATCAATTCGATTCACCCCTAAATCGATCGGTTCAGTCCAGTTTTGCAAATCATGGCGTGACAACACATACGAAGCCAAAAAATATGTTACTTCATATATCAAGGAGTGAACAACCCACATGGATAATTATCAATCATATAAGAGGTCAGGATCAATTTAAAGAACAAGACTTGCATGTTAATAATAGCATGCAAGTGAAAATTATCCAATGTTCATAATTGTAATAATAGCATGTTATGACGATAGGGCTGGGTCAGAATTGGCACGACACGAATGCTAAGCATACAATCGCCCGCAAACTCACTTCAAGATAATGAGACCCAAGACTTGGGCTAACATATATATTCGACTCCCAATGGCTAATCAAACTCAACCATTAGCACATTCAAATCAGGTTTTCATGTTACAAGATCCTGAATTGGTTAATAGTGCAACATCATCCCAAAAAAAAAAAAGGAACATCAAGTTTCTGATGCTTGTAAGTTGAAATGTAACGCCGAACAATGCAGAGCACACATAACTCTACGATTCGGCAAAGGAGTGTAAATTATTGCACATAGAGAGCATCCAGTCTCAACAAATCTACAGGTTAACAACAACAAAAAGAGACCTGTCCAAATAGCAGATCTCATCATGAGACAGAAGCAAATTGAGGGACCCAAGCTCTCTTTTTAAGTTCGCTTCGGTGCTGCTTTATCTGGTAGGATGTTATCAGGAAGGATAAGCTCTGGTGGCGTTTCACGGACAATACCAAGCATCGAGTCATACTCTTCATCCTTGCGTGCGAACTTCTTGCGTAGGACCTTTTCAAACTCAATCTCATCAAAGCTCTTCGCATTTTCTGTTGCGTGGACTTGTGCTAGGTTTGAGTAGTTGATTGCTGATTCGGAAATGAAAGCAATCTCTTCATCGGTCAGCTTCCTCAGGAACCTAGCAGGGTTGCCTCCCCAGACCTGGATATTATAAGTTCAAAAGAGTCAGCTTGGTCGTCAGTCATCTTATATGCTGAAAGAATTAGGATCACATAAACTGGCACAGGTCACCTTTTACTTCCATGAAAGAATAAAAGCTATAAAATCATTCAATAGTCACTTCACAGCACTCACTCTAGGATGGATCTAAGTCGGCATGCAAAATACAAGATAACTGAATAACCTTACATTGAACTTTATTCGATTGCATATAGAACGGTAGTCGTGTAGTCCTCCTGGTCCAGCTAGTCACTCTAAATCAAGAACCTTATAAAAAAAACATGCATGCAGAAGCTGTAATCCTGCTAATCTGCCCTCTATCACTATCTAGATGCAAAAGCACAAAGCCTATAACGCACGCAAACCGTGTAAAGTAGTGAAAGTGTGAAACACAAATCATTTCGATTACCTCCCCACTCGGAATCTTAGTGTTCTGTCTTACAAGAGCTCCAGCAGCAACCATCCCATTTTTCTCGACCAGAACTCCATCCAGCAGAGTTGCACCCATGCCAACAAATGCCTCATCCTCAACAGTACAACCATGTAAGACAGCACTATGGCCTGTCGGAACCAAATTACACAATCTTATCAAAACAGAGTTATGATTTCCAGGCATTAACCATGTGAAGCTTAACAGCATAGCTTACCTACGGTGACATTATCTCCAATTATAGTTGGTAGAACCTTTCCAGCCAGATTAGATTTGGCAACGTGAACGAGGGAGTTGTCTTGAATATTTGTTCCAGATCCAATGTTAATGTAATTCACATCACCTACAACAGATTTGAAAGAATTAAAAATCAATTTATAAACAAAAAAATGCTTAATAGAAAGGTGAACAAGAGCTGAAGAATAAACTATTTACCAAACAACTATTGAGGCCAGTTAGACACAGAAGGGGGACTAAAATTACCAGAATAAAGAACAAACAACCAACACAAAAGCATGGATTCAGTGTATAATAATGAAAAAAAAAACTGAATCTTATGTCATTTGGTGAAAATGCTGGAGGATGTCTGGAGTAATTGTGTGATTGAAAAGCCTCAAAATGTCAGAAAAAAGGCCGTGATATTCAGAAAACAACAAAAAACGATTTCAATGTGTAGACAGTACTGAAAACAACATAGAACTCATTAAGTTTATGTCATTTGGAGACTCACTAATAGAATCTACATAACTGTAGAATTGATAATATTGTGTTTTGACTCGCAAAAGGATTGGCTGGAATAAGTTCCAACTCGGACTCACTAGGCTCAAGCACACGAGCAAAGCCAAGCTCAGCTCAAGCTTGACCCCTTATTCGATGAGTCAAGCTAGGGCGACATTTCAAGTTCAAATCAAAATCCAAGCTCAACATTTCAACAATGAACTAAGCTTAATCCCTCTGCTTAGCTCGGTTTCATCTGGTATCTGGCATCTACGACACTAAGTTTAGGTTCATTCTTCGTGGGTGCTTCATTTTAGAACAGTAAACCTTTTGTCTATTCAACCTCACAAGTAAACAGTTAGGAATACTAATTAATGGAAGCCGGTGTCTAAAACACACCATTACTAGATATTGTTCCCTTGTGGTCAACATCCTCTAGTGGACCAGAGTATCTGCTATTTCTTTCAGACTATCTGCTAGCTAAAAATTTCAGTCCCATTATGTACCTACCCCAACAAGCAGGTCACACCAAGTTTATTTTTCCCTGCCTTGATATGGGATGAATGAGCCCACTCATCCCACCAGTGGCCGTGTACTGTAACATATTGAGGTTCTCAAACTTGAAATGGAAGGATGCAGGTACCAAAATGTTCCAGTTTAGCAGCTTAATAAAACAAGGAGGCTTAGAAATACAGGGGATAAGTCAGCCAGTGACCTGAAGTATCCAAATATCTGAAGTATCCAAATGGGGGTGTCAACAAGGCTTGACTCGAAATGACATATTACAAAGTTGCCAGTACAAGTGGACTACTAGACCTCCTTAGAAAACATGCGCAGTTCACCCAACAGCACAAGTGCTGTTATCTTTTCTTTTTTTCTTTTTGTATTAAAAAATCTGGGAAAAAAAATTAAAACCCTATTAATGAAATATCAACCCTAGAAAAAATAAAACCTACAAAAATTTAATAAAAGTAACACCATAAAAAATTATACCCAAAAAAAAAAACAAAAACAACCCCTAAATCACCAAACAAACCAGAACAATTGTAATTGTGCTGTTGCGGTAGCAACACCTGTGGATCCAATTCCAATACATGCAAATCTGGTAAAATGCATCTTCCATGGATGAAAAGAATAGTTTTCTACCATCCTTTGTCTTTAATGAATCATGGATGAAAGTAACCTTTAGAAACTAAAGACGGCCAGAAAAGGGGGAAAAAAAGAAGGAAAAACAAAACGTATATAAATTGTTATTAAGCTTAAGCTGCCTAAATGTTGCAGGGAGCCTGGGCAAGGGAAGAAAAGGCGAAGGCCATTCATTCTTACATAATTCCCAAGCTTATGACCAAATTGAAAGGTTTTTTGTTTTATTTTATTTTTTTGTTAAGTTATATTTAAAGTAAAATAGGTACAGGGATTTTATGTGAGCACAGATTTTCTAAGATCCTTTGCAAATGCCCCTGGAGGATAAGAGAGAATGGATCCTTATAAACCTGCATGATATTTACTCCTATGAGGATTATGTCGGGTTTTGTAAAATCTCCTCCATAATTTCTTATAGGGTCAAAGAACAACCTATACTCATCATCATATTCGTCAATCTATAATATAGAATCAAGCTATCTAGTTTGACAAACTCTACCAATCCAAAAAATCTTGGAGGTCTGAGAATGTCCTTCCAATAGTCTTTCACTCTTTCCTCCCTTGATATGCTAGAAACATATGTAACGCTCAAAGTGCCTTCGTTTCATTTTATAAAAGCATTGAGAATTATGAGTGATGAGTGACAACTGACAAACTACTCATAGCTAAAGCACGAGAACAGCAAAAAGATAAGAAAACAAAGTAGTAACTGATAGGGAATCATATTGTCAATATGAAGCAACATACCTCTCAATACACACCCATACCAAATGGACGAACCAGCACCAATCTGAACCTCGCCAATGACTGAAGCACTTGGTGCCACAAACGCATCTTTGTCAACAACAGGAACTTTGTCAAATACATTCATGAGAGTTCGATGCCTAGACACTTCAAAACAAAGGTAAGTTAGATGCATTACAATTTGAGAAGTGTCACACCAATCACCACTGGAGTACTAAACATGCATTTTAACCACCCAGAAAATTATGCAATGAACATGTCAGAGGAAGTTCTCTTCTTCAAAATAATTGTCCAATATGTTTATGAAAGGTACCAACAATCCTTTTACCAAAAGGCCCCATTCTCGCCCATAAAAAAGAGAGAATAGTTATATGTAGACTCGTAAACTCCGCACTACTAAGGACATGGTTATTCACAGGTCACAACTCCACAATCCCTACTATCTGACTCCCCCATTCTAGCCCAAAAGAAAAAATAACTCTCAATTTATATAGAATCACAATTTCACCACCGGAGAGGACACCAATCATCCCTAATTGATTGACCTTTAAGCCCACTCTCACATGGCAAGCGCAACACAGATGCAAAAACGACTAATCTCCGCACATGAAAACTCCAACTAAGCTACCGTCGAATATGTAAGAACTTGAAGCACCATATATAAACACATGGAAAATCCCAATAGCAGTCACTTCCATGCAATCGTTACAGAACTCTCACTCTCATCGATCAATTGCCCATGGACGCATACAGTTTGCTCATGACTAATCAAATATCACCCTCACGGAATGGGTCTCCATGTGAATAGGATAAAAAAAAGAGGCAATCATTGCCATTCCTTCCAAACAAGAACAACAATCCAGGTAATCCCCGTCAAAGACACTGTTTAAGGAGGCGAAATGTAGACAATCTTCCCCCTGTTGCGAACAGATTACCAATCCTTGCAAAGACACTCAAATAGTGAAACCAATTCTCCACTCCACCACCAGAAGAAACGAAAAAATCAACAGCTACTCTACTCAGCTAAAATCTGCGATACACAGATTCACACATTGCGAACACCACAAACAGTCGCCACCAAATCACACAATTACAATTCCACCACTCAATCCCTGAAAATGAGGGCCGAAACCAAGGATCTGTAGCATAAAATCAAGGATCGAGAGGGAGCATACGCTGTTCCTGGAAGTAGTAGTTGCCCTGGAGACGAGAGCCGAGTCGATCGAGGGCTTGACCGGTTTCTCTGATCCAGAATCCGACGGAGTAGATCGCTTTTCCTAATGTCCCCATCGCACGCTGAAATTCAACCCTGATGCTCGAGAATCGGAGAATTGAGAAAGGTTTTGATTAGGGGTGAGGGGGGTGTGAGCGGTTTAGCAATGGAGGCGAGGCACTCGCGGTGAAAAGGTGTGGTCAGTCAATAGGCAACGGGGAGGGGCACTCTCGTACCAAATTGAGATGCGATGAGAGGAGCTGTTGCTCATTGGTTACTGTGCCCTATTTATAAATTTTACTTTTGTTCTCACAAAGTAGGCAAATTGATTTTAACATTTTCATTCTATAAGACAATCTGTCTAGGATTGGGATCACCTGATCTCCAATTTGGACAGCAAGGGGGCTAGGTTGTCATCACAGTTATCCAAAAACAAAAAGGAAAAAAAATGAGTACAACAATTTGCAGTATTTTTCATCCTTGCATGTTGTGCTGTCCAAGTGCTCCAGAGCAGGCAATCCAAATCCATATGTTTACCGATTCAGTAAAAACAAAACATTACTCCCTCCCAAAAAATTATAATTTTTGGATCAAATACATATAACGAATATAACGATATAAGTTTTGACCGATGTTATGAGACGATTAAACGATATTTTTTAAAAAAAATATTATGAAATATTAATGATATTAAATATTATATACTACAACAGAAGAAAAATAGAAAATATAAAACGTATCATTTAGATGAACAACGAAGTTTCTTAAATTGCTTATAGAATAGTGTATGGACAGAAAAACGTTGTAAAAATTATAAAATAAAGATAATATATTAAAAATTGATTCAAAATTTGTTGGTTAATCTGAATAATAAAAACTATTAACTATTTGGCTTTGTTTTGATCATTATGCAACAAACAACATATTATATTAAACGTGATTTCATGTTTAATCATGTAAATATAAAAACAAATCAAGATACCAAATTTATATATATTTTTCTTTTTGTCATTCATCTTAGAATTATTTGCTTAATCTCATTTATTTTTCGATTCAAATGAATTCAAGCTTATATACGATGGATAATTTTGTAAAATCTGAAATCAAGCAAATATTGCTGAGATACTCAAAAATTGGATGACCCTAATTTTTATAACCATCACAGGAGACAAAACAAAACAAATTATACACAACTCTCTGTTGATAACTACCTAAAAAAATCTATGTTAATAAAAACAAAATAACACAAAAAAGGCATACGGAGGGTAAAAGTTGTTACTAAAAGACATATGTCTAAGAAACATATTACACGAAAATTACAGATTTATGTCTTAATTGAAGGAGCTTAGTTTCCAGATGAACATTTTACCTGTAAGTTCAGCAGGTAACTGCATTGACTCGACCAGTACTGTGCTAAAAGGTAACTAAAATATACACAGAATATAAGCCAAGTATCTATGTGGCTTGAAGCAAGAAGTCTGCCAGCCTAGCTTGTATAGAAACAAAATAGTTACACGGTATAGCAGCGGCAATATTCACTGCCTCAGGCTCCCAACAATGTATGAAGCATACAGATCCCTGCAACGAGGATTGAAATACGAACGGGTCAGGTTTTGCCGACTGCACCCTCAAGCACAAAGACTAACCATATCCCACCATCTTAAGTAGCTGAACCAGACTAAATTATAAACAAAACCACGTATTATGATTTCCTCCATGATTTTGCCGGAGGCATATATATATATATATATGTGTGTGTGCGCGCGCGCGCGCGCTGTGATTGGTCAAAATCAATGACCAAACTTGGAGATCAAAATACCGTTTAAAACAATCATCTTATCACTCAACCTTGTGACCACACTGGTTTGGACCGGAGATATAAATCTAGCACGACCTAACGTGATAAGAAGTTTACTATGATCAAACTTGAGCATTGCATCACCAAGAGAAACAATCACCTTACCACTAGACTTTAGAGACTTCAAATTTCGGGTACAGAAGAATCAGGCAGAAAACATTCAGCATAATCGTGTCTATCCTAATCAATAACCCCTGTAGCGGCCTTCCCTTAGCGACCAAAGCTAACCTCACACTGCCATTTGATAAAATAGGAAAAACAGATAGGAGTGGGGATTTATGATGATTGACTCACATATAGTATTTGATGGCAGAGATTGGCAGCTTCAACTGGCAGAAAGTCATTCACAGCGACGCTCTTGTTCTCATTCTTCTTATCTGCAATGCACGAGTCATATTTTAGGGGAAAAACCGAACTAGTATGTGAAGTCATTTTATTGAAATGGACACAAGTCCTTACAGTCTTCAAAGAAGCGACCGATCTCAGTAAGGCGATGTGGAGCAAGATCATTGAGCTCCTTGTAGTGGCGAAATTCAGGATCATCAGCACAAACAGCTATTATCTTGTCATCATTTTCTCCCTGAAACAGTAGTAATTTCAATAGAAGGAACAGAACACTAAAAAACTTTGGACGTGTTAGATATTACAGAAACTCCAGGAACACGACTCCGTTGAAGATAGAAGCAACCAGATATAATTACATGAATTAATAGTAGAACAAGAGAAAGCAACCACAGAATGCAAACTCAAAATTTTATTCGTTATAAAAAAAAAAACACAAATCGACATCAAGACCCACTACTCTTAATGCGCATACAAGATTCTGATCATTTTGCACATGACAGCGATACAATTCATGATTAATTTGTAGAGACCAAGTATCCTACATCAGATAGAGACGCAGTTTACCTGATCAATCCCGGCATGAGTCCAATAGCTCGAGCACGATGAAAAGAACCAGGAAGTACAGGCTCCTACAGAATCCAAGAAAAGCATGGATAGTGCATAAGAATGAGGATACAGACAATGGAGACAACAGAACTGTTGCGTAGTTGGTCGGTGCTGACAGATCCAGCACTACAATCCATAGAGCCAGAGAGTAAAAAAATAAACTAAGAAGAACAAAGATTCGACTTAAAGCAGCTGCAACTTCCGCATATATTGGTGCTCACTGACCATAAGAAAAGGTCTGGTATACTTTATGGATAGAAATTATTAACATCAGAGCGTAAGTAATATGCTATTGGAAATGATATATCGAAAGAACTTAGTTTACAATTACATCTGACCAAACATATAAAGTCTAGAAATTTACATCCAGGCATATGCAGTGCCAAGGAATTACTACCTGCATCAGAACCAGAACATCCATAGGATCACTGTCTTCACAAAGGGTTCGTGGAATGAACCCATAGTTGTGCGGGTACACAACAGATGAGTAGAGCACTCGATCAACCTATGTCAAAGATGTCATTATTTAGAAGAAATTACAGCTAGAGTTTGATAATACAACATCAAAGCAACACAAAAGAGCCTCGTATTGGTATATGTAGTCACAAGAAACTGCAAACAAGTAGAACGTTCACTATGATACTGTAAATAGTCGTAAGAAATTAGGATCCTGGTTCCCAATTTTAACCACGTAAAACTGAATATAACTGTACTATTTAATATACTCTTCTATGTTACCGTCCTTCGCATGTAACCGGTAGTCGATTTTCTAGCCTCAGCCTAAGAACTTCAGCTTGGAGTCGAATTGATAGCGTCAAAATTATTGGCTGTACGATAACTTAAAAAAATTATATGAACCACAGGATGGTGTTGATGGAAGAAAGGTATGGAGACAAGAAAGCTATCTTGATAGCAAAAGCAAGCCCTGTCATGGAGCAACAATTAGGAAAAGGACCTTATCCGAATAAAGCACCACTTCAAGGAACGAACGATCCACAAAGCCATCACCTTTATTAAGTCGCTCGCCTTATCCAGCTCATACTTCACCTTGCTGCCTTTACTCCTCTCCACAACCTGTCACAGAGAACCAAAGACAGATGAAAACTGAGTACGAGAGAGTTGCATAAACATTAATTTACAATCACCTTCAATGCCAACATTGGGAACAACAGAAGGAACTCACGACAGATGCGTGATATACAACTTTGACAAAATTCAATTGTTTCAATCGGGCGAAATTTGTGTGTATATAATGTTAAGACCACGATCTCCGCACCCCGAGCGCCACCACCAAGTTCCCGCCTCGCGCCGCCGCCCGTCGTCTTGAGCTGTCGCCAGAGCTCGTCGACGATCGTCCAAGCCAGGGCGAACGGATCCGACCACCCACGAGCCCATGAGCCCGGATGCGACCTCGGCCAACGAACACGAAACCATCACTTGAGTCACCACGAATCACCTTCGTCCGGCCATGATCCGGCCACAATCAGACCACCACCTCTTTATAGGCGCCGCACCTGGAAACACTGATGAACTCAGCCCCGTCCTGGGATTGGGTGTACAATCAACGAAGAACACGAAGAATACTGTTCATACAATGAACACCCCTACTCAATCGGTTGAATTGAAGGCCATGGACCCTTGAAATCGGTTGTTTCACACTTTCCAAATGCTCCGCAGCTTCGTGCTGCTCATGAATCCTCAAATCTTGGAGCTGAGATGATTTTGAACACTGTTCATCGAGTTTCATTATATGTATTTCGTAGTTACGCCTTTATCTTTAATGGTTTACGTATAAAAATGGTATGTACTGTTTTAACAATTTTTCTGTTCATTATTTATCATATAACAAAAATTTGCATAATAAGAGAATGTTGTTGTTAGGGAGGAATAATGAGCTCCACTACACAATCAAAAGATAAAAAACAGTCTACAAAAGAGATCTTTACCGTAAAGTAAGACCTCTACGGTAACCAAAATATATTGAAGTTGATAAAAAGTTAACTAACAATGCAACCTGATTTAAAAATTGACAAATAAAGATTTGAATAAATTTTATCCCAATGACTTTACAAGGGATGAAAATTAAAAATATATACAATCAAAGACAATTGCAGAAAAAGAAACGAACGCCTGGATCGTTCCATCTGATTGTCTGGGATCATTCCTACTGGATGCTATTATAAATCAACGAGTCCTTTCTTCGGTAACTTAAGTACGCTGTACTGATTTTACTTGACCAAAACAATTATCAGAAATAGTTATGAGTTCAATGGATCAAAGCTCACGCGTCACGGCCACAACCATGAAACAGCAAAATCGATCATGGTCCAGCGAACCATTCTTATGTTTTTTGTATGAAGAGAACCGCTTCCAATGTGGAAGAAACCGAAGAGGAAACAGATCAGACCGAGGCGATAAGGTACATGCAAACACGAACACAAAGATCAATCTACAGTTAAACACCAGCTATGTTACATTCATCACATCGCACAAAACTCCTAAGAGTTTCAACCATTACAAGCACTTTCTGGTTCCATCCAGTCTAAGAAAGAAGGAAAGGCCGAAAACAAAACAAGTAGGATCCGGACCATCTCCCCGAGCTAAATTACCGTGTCAACGGAAGCATATTCAAATTGCCTTCATTGCACAGACTCACTACATACATTCCTCCATGCACACACACAACTACAAAGCTCAGCAAACCAAGCGCAATGACGCTCTCTAGGTCTAGGATCAGCTCAGACATCAAAGACCACATTTGAACCCAGCAGCTGAACTGCCGGTGCCAATAGGCCAGAAGCATAGAAGCAGTGACTCACTTGATGATCAAGGTTGCTATTCACACGCAGGCTTTGTGTCAAAGCTGCTCAGGCATATTGCAAAGGCTTGGAATGCAGAGAGCGGGTACCGATAATCCATGGTGAAGATATCTTTACCAATTTTCCCAAACTGGAGAATAACTTTCTCCTGCTCTGCTGCGGGAATGTTGTGATCCGACTCAACCGCTGCCACGAGCTGGAAATTTTTTACGGAGGCCACCGTTACTCGCCCTCTGAAATTCAAGCACCAGCATTGCAGCTGCTCATGCCATCTAGGAGCCTTATTCTTCAGGGTTAGTGGCTCACCGGAGACTTCCGCAGGAGGTTCCGATAGGGAAGTGGAGCTAAAATTGATAGTTGGATCCTTCAACACTTGTGAGACGGGCTGAAACGAAAAACTCTCGTCTGATGAATGAGGGAAGGAATATGGCGTAGGTGCAGTGCCTCCCGCTTGCATTGAGGAGACGGGAATAGAATGCATAACACAATGGAGTCTCCTCGGCCCCCTGGTGCGGAGAACATTGAGCTCATAAGACACGGTCGCGATACTATAGCTGCATGCAGGCAATCTTGGGGAAACCTGCCTGGGGTGAAACCTCCGACTGGAACGACAGTTTGCTTTAACTGTGGCATCACAAGGAGGCTGACTATCATATATGGTGAACTTGGTGCCCAAAAAGTTTGACCTGAAACATCAAAAGCCTCTATCAGAGGTCTAAGTCAATGTAATTTCTATTATTGCATAGGTAACATGGTAGGAACTTGCCTCAGTTTTCCAACGTAGGCATTGCTAGATCTTGAGAAGTCATCAGCAACCAAAGATATAACAAAGTCTGTGCTTGTTGCTCTTCTAATCTTTTTGGCAGCCAATAGCAATTTATCATTCTCATCCTCCGCTGAAAAGTGAAGAAGTTTCAGTAAGAAAAGTCCCCGAGAGAACATTCAAGCGCAAAACAATTCAATGGACTTAGAAGAATATGGTGCTGGAAATGTCACGTCGATTCCTAAGATAATTATACAGGTTTTCTTGATACTGGAGGAATCCTTCACTTAGCACATTTCTTCTGTACTGGAAGTCACTCAAGCACATATTCTTACTTGGTGATTTTCTTGAAATCATGCTTATGCTAGAAACTATCTCTAAACCTATTTGACAAATAAAATATGAGCTACTTCAACTAATCACGCGGATCTTAAGCAGACTGCTGAGCGGCACGAAGAAGCAGAAAAGACCAAATAACTTAACTTTTGGTTGCAATATAAGCCAAAACAAGAACTACAAATAGTGCTTGAGCCTTGAGGTATTACGCACGAAAACAATAAATGACTTACAAGGGGTCAGCCCAAAGAACAAGCGAAATGTTGAAGTTGCCCTATCCCTTTTGATGAAGCACTGAATTGGAGACTCGCGTGGACCAGGCTGTAATGACAATGTTGAGAAAGCGATTAAGGATATGACATTCCAAAACTAGCATATACATTTAGCATCAGGAAAATAGCAAACATCAATCACCTGCTTCAACGAGATAGGAAACGTCAATCTTCCACATTGCTCGGGTGTTTGGACAATTTCTTTAGTCACTTGTCTCCATGACTTGCAAACAGCAGCACAAAAGACCACCACTGTCCTTGCAGGCCAAGAAGTTTCACTTGCTTCTACCCTCCGAATAATATCCAAAAGCAACTCAGGCGGCAAGTCCGCCCATTTCCCTTGCTCAAGGGCACATAACGGCCCTTGATCAGGAGCAATATGAGACCTCCCACGGCTACGCCACCTTCTCCCTTCAAACCGTATCCTTGAAATGTTGCCAATCCCGTCTTTGAGCTCCATCAATTCACGCACAATGCCTTTGAAGGACATCTTGATTTCGCATAACCACCAGACCCTGAAAGCCTTTCCACAATCAGTAACATGACAACTTGGGAACCTATGCAATTTCACGCTTTCACGAACATACAAAATACCGAATAATCCATTCAAACGCGCATTATGAGTAGAAGAATTCGACTTCAAACAAAAGAACACAAGTTCAATCTAGGAACAACACAGTAAAGCCAATAATCCGAATGCTAACGAATTTCCCATTTCAAAATGCAACTTTGTGTCCTTTTAGTCGAATATTTCTGCACCTTCAACATAAACCTAAATTATGTTGCGATGGGGAGAAAAAGGGAGAAAAGCACGTCCTAACCGGATCTGAGTAAAATACACATATGAACTGGACACAACCGTTAACCCAAAAACTTAAACTGATAGGTTATGGGTTGTTCATATATATATGTTCTACTTTTTTTACTTCATGGTCAATATGGACAAACCAACTCACATGTATTTTTAAAATTTTCTGCCTTATGTGTGAGTTCATCCACATCATCAACTCCCATTTAAGGCTGAATCCATGGGATTTCTCTACTCGCATATTTGGACTGGGTCACTCGTCAACCTGATCAACCGTCTTTGCGGACCAACAACGCATCACGGGATTCTTAACCTGCGCATCCCGGCCCAACGAACTTGACTCTTATACTACTTGTTATGATTCATGGTTTCCTCTCTTGAGTTCTCCCTGTATCGTAACAAGTTACACACGACAGATGCCGATCATCCTCTCCGAAAGCATCAGAAAATCGAAATCAATACCAAAATGTAAAATTATCGATTCCTTAATACACCAAGTAACCATTTGATCCACCAATCAAACACACCCTCACAACAATTGCAACAAAAACCCCCCAAGAATTTATCAACAAAATTTTCAAAACATAAATTATCCATCTCATTTCCTTATCTCGTCTCAATTTCAACCAAAAATCTGAACTATTTCAGCACCCATCAAATCCTCCTCAACCTTATCCTCGCCCAAAACATCATATCACAAACCAGATTCCAAAATCCATGACCTAAAATGCCACCAATTGCACACCCAAAAATCCAAAAAATAAAAAACAAGAAAAAGAAAAAAAGAACAATCAAATCAGATCCAATTCAGAATCCAGCTCCATCAAACACCACCACACACAAATCCAACACCAAACACTAAATATCCAATCTTCGAATCAGATCCAATACCGTCAAATCCGAGGCAAAATGCTCCAAATCCAACGGATCCAGCAGCTCCACCACCTCAACTCAGCTCAGCCCCAAAATGTCGCCAAAACAGAAAGATAAGAATCAAACCCACAAATTCGAACAATTCACAGACCAGATCGAACAAATCCGACCAATTCGGACAAATCTCCGATTAATCTGATAATCAACACTAACTTTCTTTTCTCCCTCTCTCTCCTTCTACGACATCAAAAAAAACCCGCCGCCGCCGTCGACGACGACGGGGAATGGAGCTGAGATGCGGTGTCGGAATCGGAACCCACGTAGATTGGTTTTTTTTTTTTGCGATATGGAATGAGAAAAAAACACGGGGGGAAATGATTTTTTATTCTGGCTTTTTTGGGACGGCTTCGGTGCGGGTGGCCGTTGGGTGTGGATGAGGTGACGTGGCATGTGTTAGAACCAGTGGTTGGAATTGTGAGCGTGCATTGGTGTGCTTGATGAATGATTTGACCGTTGGATTGATTAGTTGGCCTCACTTGTTCCTTTTTTGGGGGGTGGGTTTTTTTGCCAATGACAGAGTTGGTAATGAGTAGTGACATTTTTATTTATTTTTCGTTTAAACGTTGATTTTAGATGGATTCGGAAAGGATTTAACAGATAGTAAAAGCGGTAATAATGTAATTATAGTTCCATTCCTATACTTTGTTCTTTGTTACAGTAATTATGTTGGTCAATGGAGTAGTGGATCAATTTCCTAATAAATATTTTTTCTGTCTCATATTAAATATAATATTTTTAATTATTATATTATTCAATATATATTTTAATAAATTTTTTTATCGTTTTAACGACACAGAAAAATTATTCGGATTAAATAACATAATTTAAATCATGATTAGTGCTTGAGGATTATTTTTTTAAAAAAATAATGTTTAATTATTTCGTTTTAATTTATCTCGACAGATATATTTTTTAAATTATTATAAATAATTTCAAAACAAAGAAAATACTCCATCGATGTCACGACATCATGAACATCTATTTTACATAATAATGTCTATAGTGGGGAATAAAAAGTGGACAGTTACATGCACAACTCCAATTCGATGTTGTGTTCCTAGAGGAATCTACACTTTTTGGGGGGTTTTACGAAGCGCTTGCATTCGATCAAACGATGAGTGAATTGTACTCTTCACATGATTGAGCTTTATTTCTTCACGAGAGGCCAACACACTATGTCGTGGATCACGAGGCCTCCTTTTTCACTATGCAATCAACACATCCAGTTGGTTGAATTGCTATTATCATCCCAATCCAAAAGATTATATTCCATCTTATTCATTAAATACTTTTTTAATTTAAAATAAATTATGATGATATATATTTTGATATCTAATTTAATGCGATAAATCCTTATTTTTCACAAAGTTATTGTGAGACAATGATGATGGGTTGAATTATAAACTTTAATCCCAAAAATAAAAACGAAATATATATAAACTTTAATCCCCAAAAAAAACGAAATATATCGAAATATGTGTCATCGTAATTCATAAATATAATATTTTTTATGTTCTAATATACTTATGATCTCTCCTTTTAAAAAAAAATAATCTAAACAAACTCAAATAAATCACAGTTTTACTACTTTCTCCCCCCCCCCCCCCCCCCCACTGTTATAATAATACTGTTATTTTAAAAAAAAATTTGTTATTCAAATTCTATAAAAAAAAATTAACACACCTAAAATCTCGGTTAATTCAAATGATTAAATAGACATTCAGAGAGTCGTATTTATTTTATCTAACAACGTATTGTGTGACAAGCTTTGATCAATGATTAAATGTTAGTCTATTTTAGAAAAATATTATGAAATATTTATGAAAATAAACGCTATCTGGATTCTCTAGGACAAGGGTGCTGTTTTTATACGACAGAAATAGGGATGGTTCTACTTCAAGATATTACTTACGATTTGATGGTACCTAATTTTATTTATTACCAATCAATCATAAAAAATTGAAAAATCCAACTTTATCCTTTCAATCAAAAAAAGGAAACATATTATTTCAAAATAGATTACAATCATCAACTTAAAACCAAAATCCTAAACCTAGCTGTAACACTATCACCGTCGTCGTTATAAGCAAGCTGTTTCCCAGGTTACACTATATGAGCCAGAAACAGTGCCCACTCGAATGGAAAACAGTGCCTCTACGAACGAAAGCAGTGCCCATGCGGACAGTACCACCTCTTGGTTTATCATGACACTAGGAGAAAAAATGTCACCTTACGTCGTCGCTTTGTTTCCTCTTCGTCGTCGTCATCTAAATCGATGTCGCTTCGTCAATATATTCATGGCCATGATAACGAATATTGTATTGTGGTGAAGGAAGTGAGAATGAGACTCGACACGAGAGGATGAGGGATGATGGGATCGAATAATAGTGATGTGATTCTGACGATGAGGAAGGAGACTGTGATTGAGTTTGATGGAGGAGAAGATGAATGGTGGTGAAGGTGGTTGTGGTTGACGGCGAAGAGAAAGAAGAGTGGTGGTGATTGGTTAACGGTAACAAATGAAGATTAGTGGAAGAATTAGGAATTGTTTTTATATGTATTAGGGGAGAAGGGTAAAGAGAGGATGATCTGTGTTTTTAGAGGAACCAATGACAGGAGATCCAATTTCCAGGCACAAAATAAGAATTAAACGTCTTGTTCAAAAAATAAATCTCTCCAATTACGTATTTAATAATATAAAAAATTAGAAAAAAAACATTACAAAATTATGGGATCAAAAAGATTCGATATATGGAGTACATTTTTTTTATTTTTGTTTTCTAATAAATTTTCTATATTTAAGTGACTTATATGAACCATATCTAACAAAATATTCCCTCCATCCCCAATTAATTATAACTTTTTTTTACTTAAATTATTTCAAAATAAATAAAATATTTTCTTATTTGAAAACTTTGTTCATATATAACTATCAAAACGGCTATTTTTTATATGAGATCAACTCATCCATTATGATTTTTTTTCTCACTCATATCTCTCACGTATTCATAATAAAAAAATAAAAAATAAAAAATATTTATTATATAATTTAATATTTATATAAATTCGTATATTCGAGATATTAATTATCACCGTCAATCTTTAAAAAAAATGTGAATAATAAGATGAAGTTTATATTCATTCCAGGAGTTCTATCTATCATATCTTTTGTCGTTGCTTTTTCATCGTACAATATCTGATATAAAAGTAGCCGACTTTTTATTAACGAAACAAGTGCCGACTTTGTAGTGGTGTTGGCCACTAGTCCCTTCAACTTCTGTGACGTGTCAAAGTTTCACACTACCGCATTAAATTTTGCCATAAGGTCCAGTGTTCAATTTGTACTTGTATTTCTCTTCCAAAAAAAACTTTGTACTTGTATTTATCTGTTACTCACTGGTAAAAAAACACAATATTTGTACTTGTGTCCGCATTTAATATTTGTTCGTTATATTCAAATTATAATATTATTATTAAAGATAAGTTTTTGAATCAAAATTATTCTTCTATCCCTATTATTTATTTTATATCATATTTTTAATCTTACTATCATATTTTTTTCTCATTTTCTCAAAACAAATTATTTTGAAACAACAGTAGTAAATGATTTTGCTATAGAAAAATTGAACCAAGGTTGCGATTAATTAGTGAAAGCAACTCCATTCATGGATTGCAATTCGAGTTGCCATTTGTAATTTTTTTAACAATCCAAATGATTATCTTGAGTGAAAATAATATAACCTTTTACACCCATGGATTATCATTTGGGTAGTCATATTTTCATACTCTTCGTCAATCATTTTAACATACATTTTAATGTATGTGGATTTAATGTATAGATATGACAATCTCATTCGATTATTGAATTAAACAAATAAAATGGTATTTTATTCTTTGACAATCCAAATGACAATGAGATTTAGTAGTATTCTTATTTAGGCTGTCAAATAATACTTCTTATATTTCAAAAAAAATACATATGTATTTTGAGGTGTTTCGTTTTTATTTTTATGATGTGAAAAATATATATTTTTTCGCACATGGTTAGAATTCACAATTTATTTTGTCTTGTTACCGTTTTACCATATTTATATAAAAAATAATATTTTTAAAATTTTTTGAAAATTATGTCAATGCAAAATGACAAGACAGATGCAGTATCGGTGGAGTTGCTCCGAGGTCCAGAGGACACTCAAAAACAAAAAGACCAGTTCTTAACCACACTGTGTTTTCCATCGAGACAATTATTTGATATGCGTCTCGCGCGTGAATTTGTGGCACTGCTGATCAGGCTTCTTCCCTCAGTCCATGGGGAACGGTTACCTACTATTTATTCAAATAATAATAATATTTTTTATATTTAATAATTATATATATATTATATTAATCAAATCATCCATCGTTATTTTTTTCTTTTTCTTTTTATTTTTTTATCTCAGAAATTCACAAAAATAAAATTATATTTTTTATTAATTCAATAAAAAAAATTATGATATTAAATTAAATATTATAATTTGAATAAAAAAGACGAATAATCCGCGCAACCCTGAATGACAATAAGGTCGACGCTAAAATACGTAGGAGAGGCCGCACAGTAGCTGATCAGGCTATATATGCCTAGAAAAAGGTATACTTATAATGGATGGGACAGCCATTCGGAAATATCGTAACAACCAGAAAAGCCAATATAGATAGGTTAGGGTTGCACCCTAATCTCTATAAATCGAATAGGCATTATCATCAAATATTTTTTCTTAAGATCACGCTGAATATTGTTCTTCAAAGCGGAACAGAACCGACCCTTCGCATAATTTACCCTGCATCACCAATGAAGTGAATAGTCTTGTTGTTACGGACGAATTAAGTGGAGATCTAAGTTATAAAGATTTTATTTGATAAATTATCTAAAATTCTTTATATTTCTTTAGAATGTTCAAGAAAGAGTTGTCCACATTTCTACAGAATATTTTAGAATGATTTCTCCATATTTTTCTAGAATATTCTTGGATTTTATATGAGTTTCTCTATAATGTCATATTTGTAGGTTTATTGTACATACTAAGAAGAAAAATCTTAATAAAATTCTCTAGTTAATTTAAAAAAATCTAAGAGATGGTTCTAGAAAATATAAACAATTTCATGAACTTGTATATGAGGAAGTGTTGACTCATTTGACAAACATCCCACGAAATCCATAAGATCAATACAAACACTTGTTATTCACCCCCTTAAGCTTTTTCAAAGTTCGTATTCTCTCGTCGATCTCACCTTTTGATATGAAGTTAGGTTGAACTCAAACGAAAATATGATTAATTTGAATGACACATGAGTTATAAGAATCAAACCAGTGACATCCCGATTTTCACTAAACAACAATGACCTCAGCTACACAACTTTCCATCGACAGATTATGTGTATGTGTTACCTGAACAAAAGTTACAGGTTCATTCATTCAGTCCAAGAAAAGATTAAGCTCGCGAATGTTGGAGGACTAAGAATTGCAGAAGTAATAAGATGTACAGTTGCGGAACTCGTTACAAGCTTTGCGCACTTCATAATTAGAAACGATGATAAGGTGTATACGATCAAGGAATCATTCACAAAATCCAGACATCCATAAGACGGAGAAATAATACAAGGCATGAAAGACCACATACAAACACTGTCGAATAATAAACTCGTTTACCTAATCATCAACATTTTTATAAGCTACATAGGCAGATTAATTCTGTATCCCACATGTTACAAGCTCCATGGCCTTACAGTTCAGCAGCGTGACAATACACTAACATTCAGCTCTCTTGGGATCAATCTTTGTGCACTTTGGGATACCGTTTGAGTCCAATTAAGAGTAGCAGCAACCCAATGTAGTCAAGCTTGTAGGCTGTTCTCACAAACGCCATCTTGAAACTATTCCACGGCGGGTACCTCGCCTCCAGCTCCACCAAATAACCTGCATCCAGCACCGCTTTCTCGTGGCTGAAAGTGTCAAACGAATACTTCCCATGGTACCTTCCCATGCCACTCGATCCCACCCCACCGAAAGGCAACTCATCGCATAAAAACTGCGGGTTCAAGCATAGGTTGATAATGTTCAAAAGAGCTGAAGTACATTGCTGACAAAAAGGAGGAGAATAAGGAGATTACGTGGAGAAGAACGTCGTTGAATAGCACGCCTCCAGAAGAAGTTCCATTCAGTATGCTTCTCTTCAGTGTCTTATTGTTCGTGAAGCCATATATCACAAGTGGCTTGGGCCTCGAATTGATGAATCCAATGCTCTCCGAAATGTTATTCAACTGAAGGAATGTGAAGACAAGGCTTAGAAAGTTTATGCCCCACAGGAATATAGACTGCTTTTGGCAAGACTTGCAAGTTACAATCTATGTGTTTGGTACACGAAAAAATAAGCAGTTTGGTTTGTGCTTAGAACTTAGTCTAATCAGTCAGGCTCACTCAGGCAGTGTCGGCACTCTAATAATCACGGACCACGTTAGGTTGACCCATATAGAAATATACTTAAGACTATGGTTCCTTTTGTTTTGCATCAGTAGGAACACGCAGCCACCAGCAAAGGATGCTCACTATAGACTACTAGCCAGTAGCAAGAAGTCCAAGTTTCAAAGAAATCTGCACGGTAAATTTCCACAGAAATTTTCCCTATTACTACCACAATTTGAACTACACAGATATTTGGAAAGTTATGGTGGAAGTTAGTAATATTCAAAAGTGAATTTTTTTAAATCACCTACCGTTATTATAGGAAGAATCGGCCCAAAAATCTCTTCTGTCATGACATCAGCATCGAGTGGCGGATTCAGCAAGATGGTTGGCTCCAATATCCTGCAATTTCAAGCTGAAGTCAAAACCGAAAATCAATATGCATGAAGTTTAATACTATTCAATAGATCAGAGACTTTACAAAGCATCCTTGTCGACTGAACCACCATAAACGATGTTATCTGCCACAGCGGGATCTTTGAGTAGCTTCTGCAGTCTATCCAGCTGACGCTTGCTGGCAACTCTGGAGAATTTATTCAAGCTTTCGCCATAAAATTTCTTGATTGTCTTCGTCAACATATCAATCTACCAGGCACATCAAACGAGTAAAAATAAAATCACATTCCTCGCAGGACTTATATTAGAGAAGATCGGATATAGAGAATGGTGTACTGAACCAATGCAGAGGCGAACTTTTCTTCCACGAGCAAGTAATCTATCGCTAAACAAGCTTGACCCACAAGAGTTCCCCACTTCCCTGATGCGACTCGCTTTACTGCAACCTTTATGGCAAGAAAGTAAATCAAGACACCACCTCATGATTTACACTCACATTGACTATTATAAAGATGCACTTTGGATAAGGATTCTAAGTCAAGTCTGGTATACCTCTACATTTGAAGACAAGGATTGAAAATCAAATATGGCCGGGCTTTTCCCACCGAGCTCCAAGGCTACAGGTGTCAGATGTTTTGCAGCTTCTGCAAGGATAATCTTTCCCACTCGCGCACTCCCTGAAAATCATGGGTACAAGTATCAGTATCTGTACTTGAGAACCTCGAAATTTTTTATTTATTTTTTTGTCAACGGATCAGCGTTAAGAATCACCTGTGTAGAAAATTTTGTCCCATTTACGTTGTAGAAGCTGTTGGCTAACATCTACTCCTCCTTCGACAATTTTGATGGCCTTGATGTCGAGGTATTGAGGGATGAGTTCAGCCAAAAGAGACGAAGTTGCTGGTGCCAATTCTGAAGGTTTTAGGACTACGACGTTGCCAGCAGCTATTGCCCCTATTAGTGGTTCTAATGCCAAATCTGCATATGATATTGGACTAGTCATACTGAATATGTAAAATAAAATGAGATCAAACCATTCATTCTCAAAATTTAGAGCATCCATCAAATATACAAAGTTGCTTCTGAAGCAAGCTCACTTAAAGGAAGGTTCCATGCCGCAATCACAAGTACCACGCCATATGGCTCGGGCATTGTTTTTCCTTTCGCAGGAAAGAAGAGCAAATTGATTCCAGCCTGCATTAAACAAGTTTAGCATTAACCTAAGAATACAAGTTTTATTCAAAGGTGAATAGAACTACAATATGGTGCACCTTCTTTGGAGACATCCATCCCTTGAGATGAGTTAAGGTATAGTCAATAGATTTCTTCAAAGGACCAACCTATAGAATTTCCAGGAAAATAACATTTCAGCAGACTTTATAAGTTGTCTAGGCTAAAATAGCATCAAAAAAAAAAAAGTGAGAATAATGCTGGGAGGGGAAAACATGACTATAGCATCCACCGATAAGGACTTGAGGCAATGTAAATAAAATTATATTATCAACAGCACGAAATGGCATAGTGCTAGATCAGCTTCACAAGTTTCCAGTGCTATCAGTTTTATTGGTTTCATGTGCACCCTCACCCATGTTGCATGTGAAAGAAGTCGCTCTAATGAAGCAAATTAATACGTTGCCTTCAGGCATGTATGAACAAAAGGTAAAGAGCCAGATTGCAAAAAGAGAATGCGGAAGCCTATAACTGTCGCACAACTCATGAAGTATTCATCTCAAAGCAGGACTTTACACACAGACAGCCTTTGATCTTCGGTTTCTTCTCTATAAATCAGAGCAACTTATGGGTGATGCTATATATATAAATAGCATCTTCTATCATCACCTCGGATTTTTGATGAAATTGGTTACTCGACATCATATCTGGACAGAGGTGACGAGATTTTCTAAAATCCATGAAGTGGGTTTCTTACAAGGAATTGTAAACTACTCCACGACCGCACAGAGAACCAAAATCATAGAAGGATCTCGAGCACCCTGATATGATCACATACATCATTCTCTGGTCCTCAGCCCTCATCCTAACTCAAAACAAACACAAAATCAATCCTCGACCGCCGCAAATCCATAACCTACTACCAAGAAAAGTACTCATATTCAACTTCTAAAATACATCATCATCTCTCTTCATGATACTAGTAGGAGCAATCAATTCATTCATCACACCAGGTTGACCAAAGCCCTTATCCAAAATAAGGGATGATTTTCTCCAACATCCCATAATTTCATATTTCCCAACACAAACACAAAACCCACCAATGATTCCACTAATCATCCACCACAAATATCAATTCAATCATTCAATCCCCCAATTCAACCCCCAAACACATAGACTAGCACCAGGTCCAAATCTCATAGCACCACTCAAGCACAACAAAACATCCAACTTCCCACAACTCCAAATCCAACCGGGTTCCGTTTTATCACAGAATTTCATCAAACAAAAATTATGAATTCACTTTCACCTCATCCTTGAAAGCTTCAAGCTTTGATTTTCCAAGATCTTGATAAAGGGCATGGAAGCAATCTGCCTCTTTCTCTGTGAGCAGTCTTAATAGAGACTTGAGTTGGGTTTCTCTCCATTGAAAGGTTCTTGTTGCGCCGCTGATGAACGTGCTGTTCAGCTCTGCGATTGCGGTTTGCTCCATTGATGATGGGTTACTGTGCATATAGGCAGGGGTAGTGATAACATAAGCAAATACTCAGTGTTTTGGTATTTATATATAGAAAATACATCGTGGTGGTTTTGGTAAATATTATATATTTAAGATTTTATATAT
>LIEC01010639.1:0-28491 GCA_001925005.1 Drosera capensis
TTTACTTCGTAATCCTAGTTAAGATTAGATTAATAATTAGTTTAAATAATTTGCACAACCATCTTTGTGGGATTGGCCCTTACTTCCACTACAACATTAATTTAATTAATTAATAGTGAGAGTGAGTGAACTTATATTCTAATTTTATACGTCAGATGACAGTCATATCAAAATTTTGGCGGTAGCAGTGACAAAGTAGTGATTTAAATTAATAGAAAATTCCTCTAAGATACAACATTTTCAAAATATTACCCAAAACATACAATTCAGAGAAATAATTCCCATTTGATACAATTTGTATTTCCTTAAAACAAAGAGCCATCCGCGTAAGAAAAATTGTTTAATTCATCAAATCTCAACCAAAATCGTTTTCAGTGATTGAAGAATTTAATCTAATTATTTGGGTTATAGTAATTTAGTTTTAGGGTTGGGTTTGATTGATTTTGTGATTTGCTTAGTTTTTTTCTAAAAAACAGGGGCACTGTTTCATTCCTTCAGGAGCACTATTTGAAAATAGTGCGCTAGTGCAATGAAACAATGCGGCACTGTGTTTCGTTTTTTTTTTAAAAAAAAGGTTTATGTTGGGTATTATGTACTAATGTTTTCAATTTTATGGATATCATGTTATAATATTTTGTTTTTATTGATTATTTGTTATTTTTCATTTTTGTTAATGTAGGCGCACTATTTGAATGAAAATAGTGCGTTTGGAGATCCTTCTATTTCTTTCCTACGACTTTCATATTTGATGTGTGGTGGGCTATGAAGATGGAGCAAGGTGGCCAGGAGGATGAATCCGATGGGCTTGTGGGGGAGGCAGCGGTGGGTGGTGGGTTGTGGAGGTGGAGAAAGGTGGCGAGGAGGGTGAATCCGATGAGCAAAGTGATGTCGTGTTTGGGATGGGCTAGGACAAATTCAAATTGTAATGGATGAGAATTATTTTTCCGTGTTGTATGTGTTAGGTATTTTTTCTATTTTTTGTAGTTTTTGGGAATTCATCCTTAAATTAACTATTGGTTTAGTGTTATGATATTTTTATGACTTATTATTTTTGTTATTTATTCATATCTATTATTTTTATAGTTGCGTTTCCAATAGTGCATGAAATTGAGGAGTTGGAAAATAGTACGTGAAAAGGTAAGGAATATAGTTCAATTCTTTGAATATAGAGGGTTTGGACATTTTACCCCCCGTAATCAAAGAACTCCTTCATCTTCATCTTCAAATATCAACAAAGAACGTTGCTAATGTCCTATTGAATTAAGAGATATAGATATGGCATAAAATACAAATAATATTCCTCAAAATTTAGGTAATATTACAGCTAATAATGCAGAAAATTATGCAGATTGAACTTGACGTGAACTTTCAACTCCTACAGTTGAAGACGAACCTCTTTGCATTGTTTTACCTAAAGTCAATGTCGGTTTAATTTTAATTCTGAATTTTTAAATAAATTATCGATTTTTAATGTTCATACTGACGAAGATCCTAATAGGCACACCAAAGAGTTCCAAGTTGTATGCAAATCCAATAGAATAAATGGTGTCCTTATTGAAACTGTGAAATTGTATGCCTTTCCTTTTAGTCTAGAAGGCTATGCAAAGGATTGGTTATATGAACTACCTTCCAATTCAATTAATACATGGGCTTAAATTCAAAAATTACTTTAAGAAAAATATTTTCCATGTTCACGAACTACAATTCTCATAAAGGAAATTTCTGGGGTAAAATAGTATGGGGAAGGTTTGCATGAATATTGGGAGAGATTCAAGAGGTTGTGTGCAAGCTGTTCACATCACAACATTGTTGAAAACTTGCATATTTAGTACTTCTGGTTGCTACCAGAAGATAATCATAGAACTAATGCTTCTAGAGGTGGAACACTAAAGAATAAAACATCTACTGAGACAAGAAAGTTAATTGAACTATCAGCCCAAAACTTTCAAGACTTCAGCTCTAGAGATGAAAGGGATGGTGGAGGAAGTTTTAGTACAAATAAGAAGTTGGATACCCTTACAACTCTGATCACTCAATTGATAACCAACAAAATTCTTGCACAAGTGAAAGATTGTGAATTCTGCAATAGTGTTGCTTATCCAACTGATTCATGTCCTACTTTGTATGAGGAACAAGCTAATGCAGTGGGATTTTTCGGACCACCAAATCAAAGACAGAATCGACCGAATTATAATGCTGATCAACAATGGAGGAACCATCCAAATTTTAGATGGAGTAATAAAAATAATGGCTTAAACCCACCTAGAGCTCGAAATAATCCCTCCCCTGATTTCTATCAAAATAACCAAGGATCATCTTTTGAAAACCTTGTTAAGACCCTAGCACAAACTCTATAGCAAATGATGGCTGACTAAGATGAGTAACATAGAGAGTATTGCTGCCCAACTTGCCTCTAACATGAGCTAACTGAAGGCTAGTTTAGAGAACAAACTTCCTTTCTAACCACTCAATCCTAGAGAGAACGCCAATGCTATAATGCTAAGGAGTGGTAAGAAATTGAAGGAACCTAGGACAAATTCTATGGAAATTGAAAAGGAGTAGGAAGTAATTCCGGATATGGATCAAAGTGAAGATCAAACTTAGAAAGTTCAAAAAATGGATCTAATCAGAAAACTTGTCACCTCTGCTTCATTTCCCAACTGTTTAGCTAAAAATAAGAAAGCTAAAGCGGAAAAGGATATTTTTGAGCTTTTTAAGAAGGTGGAGGTGAATATTCCCTTATTGGAAGCTATCAAGCAAGTTCCTAGATATCTCAAATTTTTAAAGAAGCTTTTGTACCAATGAGAGGAAGCTTAAGGGTTATGAAAGAGTAATGGTAGGAGAAAATGTTTCTGCAGTCTTGCAAAAGAAGTTGCCTCCTAAGCAAAAAGACCCTTGTATGTTAACTATACCATTCACCATAGGTAGTGCTAAAATTGTTGGATGTATGATTAATTTGGATGAAATTGCTGAAGTTGCCTCCTAAGAAAAAAGACCCTTGTATGTTCACTATACCATTCACCATAGGTAGTGCTGAAATTGCTAGATGTATGATTAATTTGGGTGCATCATTAAATATTATGCCTTTGTCAATTTACGAATCCCTTAATTTTGGACCTCTACAACCAACAAGAGTTATCATACAACTCATTAAGAGGTCCGTAGTACATCCTGTATGTGTGTTGGAGTATGTTCTGGTGAAGATAAATGATTTAGTCTTCCCTATCGATTTTTATGTTCTCAAAACTGATAATGGTCATATTAATGAAACTAGTCATGCTCCTATTCTACTAGGCAGACTACTTTTAAGGATAGCAAGAACAAAAATCGATGTAAATGTTGGAACCTTGTCTATGGAAATTGATGGAGAGATCATATGGTTCAATATTTACGATGCAATGAAACAACCAAGTGATGATGGGAATTAAATTTGTGCAATGAATTCATTTTCATCACCAGAAGAATTTATGAAAGCCAAATTGAAACTGGATATGGATAATGACAATCTGAATTACGATGAATTATTTGATGATGATTTGTCTATAATTGAACAAAAATTGAATGAGAAGAACTTGAGCATGATTAAACTGCCAACTAATCATGAGAAAATTCTTCCCTCTTTTTAGAGTCCACCAAAATTGGAATGGAAGTAGTTACCAGCTCATTTGAAATATGCTTATTTGAATGATGGAAAAAATCTCCTAATAATTATTTCGCATAAATTATCTGTCACGCAAGAAGAAGCTCTAGTCAATATACTCAAAAAGTATAAAACTACAATTGGATGGACAATAGCTGAAATCAAAGGAATTTGTCCCGTTATGTGTATGCATCGCATTTTACATGAGGACGGTTCCAAACCATCAAGGGAGCCACAACGACATTTAAACCCTCCAATGATGGAAGTTGTCAAGAATGAAATTTTAAAACTTCTTGATACTGGTGTCATTTATGTAATTACTGAATCTCAGTGGGTCAGTCCTATCCATGTTGTTTGAAAGAAAACGGGCTTAACTGTTGTGGAAAAGAATAATGGTAAAATGAGTGTCACTAGAATCCAAAATGGATGGTGTGTGTGCATTGATTATCGTAAATTAAATTCAGCCACACGAAAAGATCATTTTCCATTATCTTTTATGGATCAAATGCTCGAAACGCTACCTGGTAGATCACATTATTGCTTTTTGGATAGATATTCAGGATATAATGAAATTGAGATAGCACTTGAAGATCAAGGCAAAATGACATTCAGATGTCCGTTTGGCACCTTTGTATATAGGCGTTTGCCCTTCAGGCTATGTGATGCTCCTGTAACGTTTCAAAGATGTATGATATTAATTTTTTCTAATTATATACCCCACATTATTGAGGTATTTATGGATGATTTTATCATATATGAAGCTTCATTTGAAAAATATCTCAAGAATTTGGAGCTGGTACTTAAAAGATGTGTAAAAACCAATTTGGTCCTTAACTATGAAAAATGCCATTTTTTGATGGAAGAGAGAATTGTTTTGGGGCATGTTGCCTCAGTGAAGGGATTGGAGGTTGACAAGGCTAAAGTTGAAGTAATTAAATCCCTATCGTATCCCATATGTGTGCGTACAGTAAGGGCCTTTTTAGGACATGCTGATTTGTACAGAATATTTATACAAGACTTTTCAAAAATTTCACAGTTACTCTATCAGTTATTGAAGAAGGAAGCTACATTTGATTTTGAAGAAGAGTGCCAAGAAGTTTTTGAGAAATTGATGGAGAAATTAATTTCTATGCCCATAATTCAGTCATCGGATTGGAATTATCCATTTGAGATAATGTGTGATGTAAGTGATAAGGTTGTAGGCGTTGTGATATGAATGTGCAATCCCTTCGTTGCTCTAGGTTAAATGTAAGAGTGCAGATGGTTGTAGATGCAGAGGCATAGTGCAGACCACCAGATGCAGAATACTACGATGACTTTGGATGAACAACTAGTATATTGACAAGTAACGAAAGAACATTAAGGCTTCACAACAAAAGACTGAGGTTGCAGACCAGGACCAACACAGCAAGACAGAAACTGAATCAGAGACTGTGCAGACGAGATGTTACAGGAGAGACTGTGTGCAGATGAGAAGTTGCAACAGAGACTGTGTGCAGATGAGAAGTTGCAAAAAAGACTGTGTACAGACGAGATCATGTAGCAATCTGAATCGCAGTAGAGATAATTGTCGATGTGGGGTCAGAGGGTTGAAGTCAGTCAGGTGAAGATTCAAGTTAAAGTATCAACGGCACTAATTCTGCAGTCAGTAGACTGCCATCATCAGAAACAAGATAGTAGAGACATCAGTGGTCTGCCAACATCAGAAACGAGATAATGGGGAACATGAGTGGACTGCCAGGAATAGTACATTGGAAAAAACGTTCGTTCCTTGAGCCTTTAAAAGGGAACCGATGAGGCTTATTGAGAAGTGCTGTTGTTGAATGTTGATTGAAAAGCAAAGAGTGCAATGAAATCTAGCAACAAAAAGATTACTCAAGAAAGCTAAGTCGTGAAAATACAATCGAAAGTGTCACTAGTCTGCAGAAGAACAAAATCTTACAGTAGAGTCCAGAGTTCGGATCTGTGCAAAGTCTCTAGGTTCTTCGCTTTTCATACGAGTTAGATAACTTGTAAAAGGAAAGTTCCTTGTAAACAAAAACAAGAAGATAGTGATACTCACCTCTTGGATTGACTACACTAGTCATCAAGGGAATACTGGACTAAGCTCTCAATCATTATTTGATATCAAGTGTCTGAACCAATATAAATATTGTGTCCACTTACTGCTTTCTTTATACTGATATTTAGAATTGCTTTTAACAAATTATAACAGCCTAACTCGAGATAAAGACTCAAGAAGTTACAAATCTCTAGTGCAGACCAGATAGTATCATCAGCAGACTACCTAATTAGTCTGCACACAATACTGGTATGCACAATATCATTATTCCGCAGAAAAGATTAATAAAATCTCGAACAACCTATTCACCCCCCCCCCTTCTAGGTTGAAACTCAAACCTTACACGCTGTTTTGGGTCAAAGAGTTAACAAAGTCCCTTACGTCATTTATTACGCGTTAAACAAGCTTGATGAAGCCCAATGTAATTATACAACAACTGAAAAAGAGTTGTATGCAATCATTTTTGCTTTAGAAAAATTTTGATCATATTTATTGGACACAAAAGTGATTGTTTTCTCAGATCACGCTGCATTGAAATATTTACTCAAGAAAAAAAAGTCAAAATCGAGGCTTTTGTGTTGGGTTCTCCTTTTATAAGAATTTGATATTGAGATCCGGGATAAGAAAGACGTTGAAAATTATGTGGTAGATCATTTGAACTGCATAATAAATGATGGAGATATTTTACCAATTTCAGAAATATTCCCAGATGAATATTTATACTCGATTTATAGTTTTCATCTTTGGTATGCTAATTTTGTGAATTATATGGTGACCGAGAAATTTCCTATGGACATTTCTAGGCATCGTAAAAATAAAATTAAGAGTGATGCCAAATATTATGTGTGGGAAGATCCATATTTGCTTAAATTTTGCTCATATGGTGTGATAAGGTGATGTGTGCTTGACAATGAAATTCCATCAATTTTAGATTATTGCCATGCTTATGAAGTTGGTGGGCATTTTGGAGCAAGACGAACTACGCACAAAATCCTAGAATGTGGATTTTTCTCGCCTACTTTGATTTTGTGCACATGTGTGATAGATGGCAAAGGAAAAGGAATATTTCAAAAAGAGACAAAATGCTATTAAAATCTATACACGTGCGAATTGTTTTACGCTCGGGGTTTAGATTTAATTCATTTGGTAATTTTTACATCTTGTTCGTATTTGATTATGTCTTAAAATGGGTGGAGGCTGCAGCAACTAAGACGGATAATGCTCTGGTGAAAGTTGGATTTTTTTAAAATCATATGTTTAGTAGATTTGGCGTCCCTAGAGCAATTCTTAGTGATAAGGGTATCCATTTTTGTAATCAGGTAATCGAAGCTCTCGTAAAAAAATATCATATAAATCATAGCATCTTAACTGCATATCATCCTCAAACGAGTGGACAAGCTGATGTATCAAATCAAGAAAATTAAATCGATTGTAGAAAAAATGGTGAATCCCAATAGAAACGATTAGGGTTAGAGACTTGATGATGCTCTATGGGCATATCGAACGACGTATAAAACACCCATAGGGATGTCTTCCTATAGATTTTAATTTGGTAAAGCATCTCATTTGCTAATTAAAACTCAACACAAAGCATATTGGGCAATTAGGCAAATGAACATGAATTATAAAGATGTACTTAAATAACGCCCGCTCCAATTACAAAAGCTTGAGAGATTTAGAATGATGCATATGAGAATGTCATAATTTACAAGTATAAAACTAAATCATTGCATGATATAATAATCTCGAGCAAAAATTTAAAGGAAGGAAATAAAGTCCTACTCTATAATTCAAGATTAAAATTATTTCCGAGAAAAGGTCAAATCAAGATGGAAAGGTCCATTTTTAGTGTCTAAGGTGATTGACTATGGAACAATTGAAATTCAGAGTTTGGTTCGCATAAAATTTTTCAGGTCAATGGCCATCTTCTTAAACCTTATTTTGATGGTTTTTCAAGACACTATATAGAATTCGAGTTTCAACCTAGACGGGAGGTGAATAGGTTGTATAAGACTTTAATAGTCTTTTTGTGCGGAATAATGATCTTATGTAGACTGGTACAGTATGCAGACTACTCAGGTAGTCTACAGATGAGACTGTCTCGTCTGCACTTGAGATTTATGACTCTTTTTGAGTCTTTACCTCTATTTCGACTGTGATGATTTATCAGGAGCAGTTCTAAAATCAATATAATGAAAGTAGTAAATTGACATAGAGTTTATACTAGTTAAGACACTCGATATCAAATGATAATCGAGAGCTTAGTCCAGTCTTCCCTTAGTGACCAGTGCAGTCAGCCTAAGTGGGAAATATCACTATCTTCTTGTTTTTCAACTTACAAGAAACTCCTTTTCTTTTATATTTGTTTGTACATATGATTTTCTTATGCGTTAATTGATTATGAAATGAAAAAGAAGATGAATAAGCTTTGTTGATGAACTAACGCATAAAAATTCTTATATCCTAAATATTTGACTATTAAATCATAAATTTAGGAGGGATATTCTATGCGTTGAAAAATAAGTAAAACAAACATAGATGAAAACAAATTTTTATAAACACAAGAAAGGAGAAAAGTACCAAACTTGATATAGAAAAACATATACACAGATTATTTTGTAAACAACAAATCATGCCATAAAATTACTTCATTAATTAAATTCTCTCGCATGTGATTTAGCTTATGCTAAATTTTATCAGTTGATAACGAGTGTTTGAACCAGTATAAATCTTGTGTTTCTTAAATATTTTCATTGCTTGATGTTTTAGAACTATTAGAAACTAATTACTACAGTAAAACAGAGACAAACTTACACAGTTTGAGTCTCTACTACATACTATCTTAGTAATCTGCAAACAATATCAGTGTTCAAATCATCAAATCTGTTGTATTTAACTGATATAATTTGAATCAACCTATTCATCTCCCTCTAGGTTGAATCTATAAACCTAACAATTGATATTAGAGCCAAACTTCTAGACCTAACAGTTTTGGAAAGAAAATGTCATATTTTTTTTTTTGGATTTAAATCTACAAGAAGTTACTAATATTTTATTTTGTAAAGAAAATATGGCGCCTTCAAAGCTACCCAAGTGCCCCAACAGCGGAGAGCCACCAGCATATTCAATCGACAAGTTTAATCACAGGAAGCTAAAGATGTTTGCACACTTGGATTCCTTAAATGAAAGAATACATGAAATCATCTCTGATGGACCATACATACCAAAGATGCCATATCCAATTGACACAAACAACGAAGTAAACATGCCCAAATCACTTTGGACAAGGGAGGATTGGGATCTAATACTGATTGACAGGAGAGAAAGAAATCAAATATTCAAAGCTCTTGATGCTGACATATTTGAAATAGTGGTTCACACGACCACTTTAAAGGAAGCATAGGAAGCTTATTGCTCAGAAATAAAGGAACAAATGAAATCAGAGAAAACTAGAAGGATGTTCTGATGCAGCAGTATGACTGGGTCTCATTGAAATCAAATATTCAAAGCTCTTGATGCAGACATGTTTGAAATAGTGGTTCACACGACCACTTTAAAGGAAGCATAGGAAGCTTATTGCTCAGAAATGAAGGAACAAATGAAATCAGAGAAAACTAGAAGGATGTTCTGATGCACCAGTATGACTGGGTCTCACTGAGATCTGATGAGAACCTAACCAGCTTCTATGAGAGGTTCAATGTACTCATCAATAATCTCAAGAGTTTTGGGAAAACTTTTGAAAATAAGAAAATTAACCTGAAGTTCATTAGATCACTTGGTGAGATCTAGAGTATAAAAACCACAGCAATAAGGGAGTCCAGAGACCTAGCCACGATATCCTTAGCTCAACTATACGGTGTGCTACATACATACAATTTGGAAGTTAAGCAGAAGAGGCAAATCGATGAAGCTAGGAAGAAAACTCTAACTTTCAAAGCTCACGAAAAAATCCTGAGATCTATTGTAGAGGAGGAAACAAGCGGCATCTCGTCTGCAAGTGAATAAGTTACATCAGAAGAACTTGCACTAATGGGCAAGAAGTTCAGAAAATTGTTGAAAACGATGAACGTCAAGAAGAATCTCTCTACAAAAGCCAAAGAAGCAGAGAAAGAAGTCTGCTATAATTACGGAAAGCCAGGTCACTTTGCTACACAACGCAGACGACCTACATAGGAACCTTCTGCACAAAAGTACAAGAAGGAATACAGCAAACCCTGGTAGAAAAGAAAAAAGTAAAGTCTATGCTGCTAAAACTTGGAGTGAGACAAACTCTCTTGATGAAGAAACAATCTCAAATGGTTACCTCTGTATCATGGAAAAAATGAAGAAAAATAACAGGTATTTGATTTTTCTAACCCAGATGCCACACTGAAGTAATTGAAGGAAGCACTTCAAGAAACCTCTGAAAGCTTTATTTCCCTCTCAAGGGAAAACAAAGAGAATCTCAAGCTGATTGCAAATCTAAAAGAGAAAAACAATCTAGCATACACAGAGATCAATAGTAACCATGCCAAGACTCAGGATAAGGTAAGGGAATCAGATGAAAAAGTAAAGCTTCTCAATGCAGTAATGGAGAGACTCACATTGAGGAATGCTGAGCTTAAAAAACAAGTAGATACATGGAATGGAAAGACCATGAACAAGTAGAAAATGCTAAAGCAGACATAGGTCAATCCTCACATGATAAAGCCGGCATAGGATACAATGACTGGTTGAACAATCTCTCACATCCAAAAGTGAGATATGCAAAAGCAGACATGTGCCAAAGCCCTGTTGAAGGATAATGCCACTATTGCACAAAAAAAAGAGTAAACCCTCTACTGCACAAGATGTGCAGAAGAGTAAAATTTTTGCTGCTCAAACCCAAAAAGTCAAAACCTTAAGTAGGACACTGCCACTAGCTAGTATAAACACAACAATGTGCAAAAGGTCTGGAATCATAGGATTGATGCCAAGAAAAAGCCATACAGACCTCGGTATGCACCAAACTACTCAGCATGGAACAAAATTTCCACGACTACATGGAGAAATCCACATGAGAAATCTATGTGCATCTGCTTAATGTAACAAAATAGATGGAGAAACATCAACAAACCACCTAGGACAATAAGACCAAGGGTCTACTGCTACACTTGTGACAAACCTGGCCACAAATCATTCGAATGTTGGAACTCACACAAGAAAACAATTCAAGTGTGGATTCCAAAGACTAACAAGGAAGGACCCATATGAATGGGTACCATGTACAAGTTTTTCATTATTCTATTATAGGAATAACATAATGGAATATGGTATCTGGACAGTGGATATTATAGACATATGACAGAAAACAAAAGCATCCTTAAGGACTACAAAAAGAAACAAGGACCTCTAGTCATCTTTGGAGGAAGAGATGAAGTAAGAGACAAAGTCACACAAGAAGTCAAACCGTTAGGAACCAGAAAGGGAAACATTTATGCAGTAGACTTTGGCTTATCACTGTAAGATCAAATAACATGCTTTTATACAAAAGGAGATGAAGACACACACTCGCTATGGCATAAAAGATTAGCTCACTTAAATTTCAAAACTATAGCCGGACTATCCTCTGAGAATCTAGTAAGAGGTCTTCCTCGAATAAAATTTAGAAAAGATAAATTGTACAGACCATGTCAAGAAGGTACGCAGACCAGAGTAAGCTTGAAACCTCTAAATTCTTCAGAGTCTTGTAGAATTCTGGAGCTATTGCATATGGATCTTTTTGGTCCAATAGAGGTAGAACGCTTGAATAGAAAGAAGTATACTCTGGTAATAGTAGATGATTATTCAAGTGGATCATGTCAATTTCTTGGTGCAAGACTGATTTCATGGTTCAGCAGGAAACAAACCACTGAGTCAACCTTTACTATAGAAGCAGAATACATAGCTACAGCAAGCTGTGCTACACAAGTATTATGGATGTGGACACAACTTACAGACTACGATATGATATTCACTGAAACTTTAATATTTTCTGACAACACATCTACAATTGCAATTTCAAAAAATCCAGTTTTTCATGCACCAACCAAGCACATTGATGTCAGATATCACTTTATCAAAGATCATGTGCAAAAAGATCACAATAAATTAGAATATATTCCAAGAGAAAAAAAATTGCAGATATTTTAACAAAGCCTCTCGATGAGAGCAAATTTATTCAATTCCGATGTGAATTGGGTATAATTGATTTGAATCAATAAATTGGTCAAAATGCTCTACTGCTTTACTGCATATGTAGAATACAGACTAGCAATATTTTACTCTACTACTTGCTACACATGTGAGATACATAGTAAAGACATTCTTCCTCTACTGCATCTCTATTTTTGGAAAGAAAATTTTGTTTTGAAAACTAATTCCCTAAAATCAAGTAACGGTCAAATCAATGACTGAATCTGCGTAAAGGCTAATTAAAACTGGCAACGATAATATTTTTTCAAAGGGTATAAATTCTGAAAATTTTCAATCATAAAAACACCTTTACTTTCTCATTTTCTCTCTCAATTCTCTCATTTTCTCTCTTGCTTTTGTGCTCTACTACACTCAATTGCAAAAACCCTAAGTTTGAAAAATCTTTCAATTAAATCTCACACTTTAGAAATTCTCTAAAATTTTATTTTAAAATGGCCAACATCCGATGAAACACCCCCAAAAATGACAAATAACAAGAGCAATGAAGCCTAATGAAGAAGGTTCAGTTGCAGACAGAGGTGGTTCTCGACTTCGAGACACTAAGAAACGAATCACGCAAAGTAAAGGAAATATCTGAGCTGATTCAAGATGCTCGGCTCAAATACTTTTGCTAGAAAACCAGCAGGATCTTCCATGAAGAGGTACTGATAGGAATGTGCAATCCCTTCGTTTGTATAGAAATTGATGTAACAAAACTTAAATGTATTAATTGTAATATAGTTATGATGTTCAGGCTAGAAGTCAAGTAGGTCGTTGCACTCTAGGTTAGATGCAAGAGTGTAGATGATTGCAGATGTAGAGGCATAGTGCAGACCACCGGATTCATACTACTACGAAGACTTTAGATGAACAACTATTATATTGACAAGCAACGAAAGAACATGAAGGCTTCACAACAAAAGACTGAGGTTGCAGACCAGGACCAACATGGCAAGACATAAACTGAATCAGAGACTGTGCAGACGAGATGTTGCAGCAGAGACTGTGTGCAGACGAGATCATGCAGCAAACTGAATTACAATAGAGATAATTGCCAGTGTGGGGTCAGAGGTTTGAAGTCAGTCACGTGAAGATTCAAGTTAAAGTATCAACGGCACTAATTCTGGAGTCAGTGGAGTGCCATCATCAGAAACGAGATAGTGGAGACATCATTGGTCTACCAACATCAGAAACGAGATAATGGGGAACATGAGTGGACTTCCAGGAATAATCCGTTGCTAAAAGGTTCGTTCCTTTAGCCATATAAAAGGGAACCGTTGAAGCTCATTGAAGTAGAACTGTTGAATGAGATTAAAAGGCAAGCGTGGAAAACAATATACATTCAAAGCACACTCAAGAGAGCTGAATCAAAAAGATACAGAAAAGAGAAGTATCACTAGTCTGCAAAAGAACAACTCTTGCTATAGAGCTCAAGACTCAGAGCTGTGCAAATATCTAGGTTCTCTGTCCTTCATACAAGTTAGAAAACTTTGTGAAAAGGAGTTTCTTGTAAGCTGAAAAACAAGAAGATAGTGATATTTCCCACTTAGGCTGACTGCACTGGTCACTAAGGGAAGACTGGACTAAGCTCTCGATTATCATTTGATATCGAATGTCTGAACAAGTATAAACTCTGTGTCAATTTACTGCTTTCATTATATTGATTTTAGAACTGCTCCAGATAAATCATCACAGCCAAAATAGAGATAGACTCAAAAAGAGTCATAAATCTCAAGTGTAGACGAGACAGTCTCATCTGCAGACTACCTGAGTAGTCTGCATACTTCACCAGTCTGCACAAGATCATTATTCCGTACAAAAAGACCAGTAAAGTCTTATACAACCTATTCACCCCTCCCCCCTCTAGGTTGAAACTCGAACCCTACAATTGGTATCAGAGCCTAACTTAACAGTTATTGGAAAGAAAAGGTCACATATTATATCTGCAAAGAAGTTACTAACTGTTTGCCTGTGTGAAGATAAGATCTAGCAATGGCACAACCAAAGTTTACAAAGTGCCCCAACAGTGGAGAACCTCCAACGTGCTCCCTTGACAGATTCAACCACTGAAAGCTAAGGATGCTGGCACATCTAAATTCAATTAATGAAAGAATGCAAGACATGGTTCTAAATGGTCCAAACGTCCCAATGATGCCAGACCCAAAGGACTCAACAAGGGAAGTACCACGACCAACATCCCTCTGGACCAGAGAGGACTAGGATCAAGAGTTGGTTGGAAGGAAAGCTCTCAATCAAATATATAAGTCTCTGGATGACAACATGTTTGAAATTGTTGTTCACACCAAGACTGCACATGAAGCATGGGAGGCTCTACTAATGAGAAATGAAGGAACCAATGACATCAGAGAAAACAAAAAGGACGTATTAATCCAACAATACGAACTGATCTCAATGAGATCTGATGAGAACCTGACTTGCATTTTTCGAAAGATTCAACATCCTCATCAATAACCTCAAGACCTAAGGGAAGACTTTTGAAAACAAAGAAGTCAACCTAAAGTTTGTGAGATCACTTGTGGAAATCTGGAATACCAAGACTACTGCTATAAGAGAATCCAGGGATTTGACAAAAATGACCCTAGCTCAACTATATGGGGTGCTGCACACCTACAATCTAGAAGTTGAGCAAACGAAGCATATTGATGATGCAAGAAGAAAAGCACTAGCTTTCAAGGCACAAGAAAGAGTGTTGAGATCTATGGCAGAAGTGGAAAACATGACACCTTGTCTGCAAGTGAAGAGGATCCATCAGAAGAATTGGCACTGATGGGAAAGAAGTTCAAAAAACTATTCAAGAAGAGAAACACCAAAAATAACTTTCCCTCAAAGATCAAAGATGCTGAAAAAGAAGTCTGCTACAACTGTGGCAAACCAGGACACTTTGCTGCCCAATGCAGACGAGCAGCTCAAGACTCATCTATACCTAAGTTCAAGAAGGATCATAATAAAGTGACTTCTGGAAGAAAGGAAAAGGGCAAGGCATATGCAGCAAAAACATGGAGTGACACAGACTCCGATGATGAAGACATTCTATCAAATGCTCAGCTATGTCTTATGACAAAAGAAGAAGAACACAAACAGGTATTTAATCTCTCTAAATCAGATGCCACTATTGAGGAATTGAAAGAAGCACTTCAAGAAACCTCTGAAAGCTTTATTTCTCTTCTAAAAGAAAATAAAGAAAACCTCAATAAGATTGCAATTCTCGAAAAGAAATGCAACTCAAATGAAGAGATCAAGAGCAGTCTTACAGATGCTCAAAATGACCTGAAGGAAGCAAATGAGAAAGTAAAACTTCTCAATGCAATAGTGGAGACACTCACTGTGAGAAACAATGAGCTCCAAAAGCAGGTAGGTGTCTGGAACGACAAGATCTTTGATCTACAAAAATTGATCAACACAGGAAAATCCTCCCATGACAAAACAGGGCTAGGATATAAAAACTGGTTGAACAACAATGCAGATAATAAGGTAACCACCAAAAGAGTTAATCAGATCACCACAACAATCCTTCAGAAAAAGGACAACTCTACTGCAACAACTGTGCAGACTAAGATTGCAACAAAAGCAAAGGCTCTGCTGCACAAACCTTACACAGCAACAATAGCCAAAATGCACCAACAACGCTAAGAAAGAGCAACTTTCTCAAGAAATCTCTACTGCAAAGTAAGACCTCTACTGCACATGGAAATTGGAGCACACCACTTGTGAGAAAGTATTACAGAGAGCAGAAGGCAGAAAAGCCTAACTATTCAGTATGGAATAATCCCTCAAGACCAACTTGGAGAGAACCATACTCCAGGTATACATGCTCATGTAGAGAGTAGCAGACAAACTGGATTAGACCACTTAGAAGCACAAGACCAAAGGTCTACTGCTTCACTTGTGGAAAAATTGGCCACAAGTCATTTGAATGTTGGAACACACACAAGAAGATAATTCAAGTGTGGGTTCCAAAAACTAATCAATAAGGACCCAAATGAGTAGGTACCAAGGACAAGCTCTTTATGTTTTAATTACATATAAAACAAAAAGGCTAATGGTACCTGGATAATGGATGCTCAGGACATATGACAGGGGACAAAACCAATCTTGAAGATTACAGAAAAGAGCAAGGACCACTCGTCATATTTGGAGGAGGAAAAGCAGGTACAACTAAAGGTTATGGAACCCTTGGTACAGGTTCTTTAATCTTTAAAGATGTTGCTTATGTCAAGGGCTTAGAACATAATCTGCTATTCATTAGTCAGTTGTGTGATAAGAATTATGATGTGTCATTTATTCATGATACATGTCAAGTAATAGATAAGATCACACAAGAAGTCAAACTACTAGGAACTAGAAAAGGAAATATATATGCAGAAGACTTCGATTTGTCACAATCAGAACAGATTACTTGCTTTTACCCCAAAGAAGCTGAAGATACAAATTGGGTATGGCACAAAAGACTAGCTCATCTCAACTTCAAAACCATAGGTAGATTATCCTCAGAAAATCTAGTAAGAGGACTTCCACGAATAAAATTTAAAATGGATAAATTATGCAGACCATGTCAAGAAGGAAAGCAGACTAGGACAAGGTTTAAACCTCTAAACTCCTCAGAATCAACTAGGATTCTTGAATTACTACATATAGATCTCTTTGGTCCAGTAGAGATGGAAAGCCTAAGTAGGAAAAGATACACTCTAGTTATAGTAGATGATTTACTCTAGATATACTTGGGTAATATTCTTACATAAAAAAAGTGAAACATGCAGCCAACTAACAAGATTCCATAGACAGGTTCAAAATGAAAAAGGAATAGAAGTAATCACAATTAAAAGTGATCATGGTACTGAGTTTGATCAGACAGGAATAGATGTCTACTACAATAATCATGGAATTAAACACAACTTCTCAGCACCAAGAACACCACAACAAAATGGTGTGGCTGAAAGAAAGAACAGAACATTGATAGAGGCAACTAGAAAAATGTTGTCTGATGCAAACTTATCCAAAAGCTTCTGGGCAGAAGCAGTAAACACATCTTGCTACATTCAAAATAGTTGCACAATTTACAAGCTTTATAAGAAAACACCATATGAATTGTGGAAAGGAAAAACACTGAGTATTAAATATTTTCATGTCTTTGGAAGTAGTTGTTATGTACACAACAATGATAAAAACTATCTACAGAAATTGGATCCAAAGGGAGATAAGGGAACCTTCTTAAGATACCCAACAAACAGCAAAGCATTCAGAATATATAATAAAAGAACACAAACCGTTGAAGAATCAGTACACGTATCATTTGATGAAAGAGAAATATTCCTGAGAAATACAAATGTATTTGATGAAGAATGTGTATGCAATGAACAGGCTGCAGAAGAGATCATTAAAGTTGCAAACGAGGAAGAGTTGTCTGCACATATTGACACTGCAGCAGAGGTAGAAGAACAACCTCAAGAACAAGTAGAATCAAATGAACAAGACAAAGGACGATAGATTAAAGCACACACACAAGATAACATTATAGGAGATAAAAATGCATCTGTGCAGACCAGAAGAGCAACAAATGCAGAATGTCTGCCTAGCTGCTTTATATCAGAAATAGAACCCAAGGTAATAATGAAGCACTAAAAGATCCAAACTGGGTAGATGCAATGCAAGAAGAACTGAATGAATTCGAAAGAAATGAGGTATGGTACCTCACACAAAGACCTAAAAACTATCCAGTTGTAGGATGCAAATGGGTGTTTAGAAACAAAACTGATGAAAATGGAACTGTCATCAGGAACAAAGCTAGACTAGTGGCTAAGGGATACTCACAAGAAGAAGGAATTGATTTTGATAAAACCTTTGCACCAGTAGCAAGATTAGAAGCGATAAGAATGTTCCTTGCCTATGCAGCATATCAAGGATTTAAAGTTCATGAAATGGATGTAAAGAGTGCATTCCTAAATGGAAAACTGCAAGAGGAAGTTTATGTTGAACAACCTCCTGGCTTTGAAGACTATGAACATCCAGAGCATATGTATAGGCTAGATAAAGCACCGTATGGATTAAAACAAGCACCTAGGGCATGGTATGAAACTCTCTCAACATTTCTATGTGAGAATAAATTTGAAAGAGGCAAGGTTGATACCACTTTATTCCTAAAAAGGCATAAGGACCACATACTGCTAGTATAAATCTATGTTGATGATATTATCTTTGGATGCATTAATGATAAGCTTTGTGAAAGATTTGCAGAACTAATGAAATTAAAATTTCAAATGAGTTTAATGGGAGAACTTAAATACTTCCTAGGACTGCAAGTACAACAACTTAAAGGTGGAATCTTCATAAATCAATCCAAATACTTAAAGAATACAATTAAGAAGTATGGATTAGATAATGCAAGTCATATGAAAAACCCAATGAGCACTTCAATAAAGATAGAAAAAGATGAACCTGGAAAGAAAATAAATCAAACCATGTACAGAGGAATAATAGGATCATTATTATACGTTACTGCAAGTAGACCAGACATTCAATATGCAGTCTGTGTCTGTGCAAGATATCAATCAGATCCCAAGGAATCCCACTACACTGCAGTAAAGAGAATCCTAAGATATCTCAAAGGCACTCCAAATCTTGGTATATGGTATCCTAGGAAATCAGATTTTACACTCAAAGGCTATTCAGATGCAGATTTTGCAGGATGTATAGTTGACAGAAAAAGCACAAGTGGATCATATCAATTTATCGGAACACGATTAATATCATGGTTCAGCAAAAAGCAGACCACCATATGTACCTCTACTCCAGAAGCTGAATACATTGCTGCTGGAAGCTGTGCTACATAGATACTGTGGATGAGGTCACAACTTGCAGACTACGGTATAGTACTCTCTAAAACCTCTATATTTTGTGACAATACATCTGCAATAACTATTTCAGAAAATCCAGTTTTTCATTCAAGGACCAAGCATATTGATGTTAGATATCATTTTATCAGGAATCATGTGCAAAAGGGTCATATCAAATTGGAATACTTGATAAAAACAAAAATGATTTAAATCAATTTTGTTTTCATCAATTTGTTTTTTTGTTTCCAACAGAAAAACAAATTGCAGACATCTTTACAAAACCCCTTGATGAAAACAAGTTCATTCAATTTCGTAGAGATTTGGGTATACTTGATTTAAATCAATAAGGTTGGCCAAGAATGCTTGACTGCTCTATTGCAGTGTAGATTGCACACTAGCATTTTCTTTCAAAATTGTTGCAAACAAGAAACTTTGCTCTACTGCACTACTGCTTAATCAATACAGACGAGTGCAAACTAGAGTCAAGTTTCTCTACTGCATCTATTTTAGGAAATTAAATTGTTTTAAGAACGTCAAATAACTACTTTCCAAAACAAACGCATAACGGTCATTAAATGACTATTACTGCTCAACGGCTAGAAAAGGCACTGACAACGGTCATATTTTCCAAAATAGTATAAAAATCACTCTCTTTAATAAAAAGAACACTTTTCGCTAATCACTTTCTCTCTCTCTAAAACGACCAAATCTCGTTTTCTCTCTCTTAAGCACTCCACTGCACGAAACCCTAACTTCTCTCAATCTCAATTCAATCTTTGAAACTCCTTCCAAAACATGGCCAACACTCCCTCAAGTACATCAAAGAGAAACCCGACATCCTCTGAATCAAAGATTGAAATTCAAACAGGAGCTGTGTTTGATTTCAATTCGATTCGTGGTGAACAGAAGAAGTCAGAGACATAATCGACCTCATTGAAGAGGCTGGACTGAAATCCCTATGTGAACAAACAAGCCTGATATTTGAAGAAGAAGTTACAGACTTTGTCAACAAGGGGCAAATTGCAGCAAATTCGTAACAAGTCACTACACCTCTACTGCAAGAGGCGCAACTATCCAGATCACCGCTGATGATTTTGCGCACTACTTTAATTTGCCAAACGAAGGATCCGATTTGATTCCAAAGGAGATCGTACATCTTGGAAGAAAAGCAGTGCTAAGTGAAGACAAATGGAACAAAGGGATTCGAACAATGAAGAAATTCCTTTCAAAGGAACACAAGCTTCTTGTCGATATTGTCAAGAAAGCAATTCTTTCGAGGGAATTTAGCACAGACCAAATCACCTCCGACCAGTAGGAGATCATGTATGCAATTCTTACCAAGACCAGACTAAACCGGGCAAGTTTACTCATGTACCAGGTTGCAAGAGCAGTAAGGGCGAAGATACCACTATTTGGAAGGATAATAAGCATCCTTCTTGGAAAGAAATTGAAGCTCTCTGAAAAGGAAGGACGACCATGGAATCAAAAGAAGAAAATCGATGTGAAGAAGATTGGACAAGCTCCACCAGGGCTCAGCAAGAAATCTGCAAACGAGTCAAAGAAACCTGTGGAACTGCAGACACGAAGGAAGGTCAAGAAGCAGACCACTGGTGTAGTGCAGACGAGTGTAGTATAAACTCACTCTGCTAAGAAACCAATCAAGAAGATTCCAGGAAAGCAGAAGATGGAGGAGTCTATGCCAACAAAGAAGAAGTTTATAGTGTAATTCTCTGAAGAGGAAATAGAGTCTGGCCGCCCTGCAGACGATTCAAATGCCTTAGTAGAAATTGAAGTTCAGTCTGAAACAATGCAGACTACAGAGATCACTGACCAGTCTGTAGTAATGCATACTAGAGTAATCACAGAACCATCCTCATCCAAAGTACCACCAAAAGCATCAAAAGTTGCTGTACTTCATGATGCAAACGTGGCCATCCAACTACTAAAGGATGGAGTGACTAAAAAATCTTCAAAATCTGATCTTGGAGGCACAAGTCAGCTTTCAAGAAGTACTAGAAGGGCCTAGAGCTGAATTCAGACAAGATCTTGCTGCACAAGGCTACACAGAGAAAGAGATCAAGGACATTGAGGCTAAGATGTCCACACTACAGACTACTAATCACTCACGTACCTTTACTGCACCATCCCTCTCAATTCAACTCCTTGCAGCAGAATCCTCAATAACAACAGCTGTTGTTCCATTCTCTGAAAGCAGAATGGTAACCACACAAGTTGTAGATGTTCAACCAACTACTACAACTGCTGCATGGACGACAATTATCACAACAGCTCCAGAAAAGTCTCCTGAGAAGATTATCGAGTCAGTGATGAAGACTATTAAAGAAGTTGAGGCTCATCTACGGCAGCAGAAGACCATAGACATTCAACTCCTCGCAGAAAGGACTCAAGGAAAGATGCTGAAGAAGATCCACATCGAAAAATTAATTCAGGAGATTGCAACACAACATAAACTACCTGTGAAAAGGTCCAAAACAACTCTCACAACATCTGCTCTGCCAGGACTCTCAATATCTGCACCACTAGCATCAATAGTGGAACCCTCAACCTCACAAGCACCAGTCTGCACAAGATCATTATTCCGTACAAAAAGACCATTAAAGTCTTATACAACCTATTCACCCCCTCCCCCCTTCTAGGTTGAAACTCGAACCCTACAGGTACTAAACTTCATCGAGAGGATGAAGGTTGCAGACGATCACCAACTCATTACATACATCTACACAAGAAAAATTGGGATCAACATAGGCCCAAATGACTTTGTAGTACTTCAAAGTCTCGAATAACAAGTATCCCACCTTCTGTAGTAGCTGATGGTAGACATCCTATGCTCAGCGAAGAGAGGCAAAGGAAGATATTCGCATAATGAAGAAATATCTATTTAAAGAGCACAAGCTACTTGCAGATGTCGTGAAAAAGGTGATATTATTAAGAGAGTTCTCCAAGATCAGATCACATCTGATCACTAGGAGATTATGTGTGTAATTTTTACTAAGAACAAACTCAACTAGGCAAAATTGCTCATGTATCAACTTGCTAAGGCTGTGGAAGCAAAACAGCCTTTGTTTGGAAGGGTTATCAGTATTACTCTAAGAGAGAAACTGAAGCTATCCGACAAAGCAGGAAGGCCATGGACTGTGGCCAAGAAAATTGGCATAAAGAAGATAGGCAAGTAGCCTATCGAATTCTCCAAGAAGCCAGTAGTAATACAGACTATTGCAAAGGTTGCAGACCAACCTCTGAAGAAATCCAAGAAGGCCAAAAAGAAGGTGATCACCAAGGCACAACTTGTTAGATTGAAGCAAACAAAGGAGACTAGAAGAAGACTTTTTTAGCAGACTTCAGATGAGGAAATAATATCAGATCACCCTACTACAGAGCCAAATGAGATGAAAAAGGAAGCACAGTCTGTATCTACAGAAGAGCAAACTAGGCAAACAATTGAGGGCTCGTCCTCAAGAACCCTACCACCATAGTCACATAATCTCTAGAGAAGGAGGAAATCATAAAAGCTGTGCACACAGTTCAAGCAATAAAAGAAAAGGTCCAAGAACACGGAACCAAGACAAACGAGATGCTAGGCAAGCCTCAAAAGAAAGAATTGATCCAGAAGTTAATCAAACAACACAATCTTCCACTCAAAAGGATTACCAAGACTACAAGACCAAAGCTCATCCCATCAGGACCAACTACAAGACACAGAATAAACCCAGATGGCTCCAAGATAGAAATTAGAGTAGTTGATGGCATGATACAGGCTGAAATCCATCAACTTGTCAGATTCAAATAAGGAAGCTAAAAAGAAGAAAAGACCAACTGAACCCTATATCTTATTCAGTGGAGTTCTGGATGTCAAGAACTCAACACTCAAGACAAGGAGGCATAGACATGCACAACTACAACATGTCGAGTTTGCGCACACTTTTGAAGTGGAGGCTGAACTGAAGAGGATGGTAGACAAACTGTCAGTGCAGCAACCTTAGAGATTTATGACTATCTCTCAAGACCAACAGTCAGTATAGCACAACCCTCAAAAGATGATGATGATGAACTCCCATAGCTAGAAGGTCATGATGATGATGACATCATTGATGAAGTAGCAGAAAAAGGGATTCATGAGCACTCAACAGCAGAACCATCTACAACAGGAGAGCCAGGAGCAGAGTCACCTATAACCGAGCCCCCACAACAGAGTCATCAATAGCCAAATCCTCTATATCAGAGTCACCTACATCAGAATCAGCAGTACAGGAATATGAGGTATCATCAATCAGGGATGCAGTAGAGGCTACTAGAAAAACTCCCAGCAAATAACCTGTAAACTATAAAGAAAGAAGAATTCACACAAGTCATAACACTTGACCTGACTCCTACTCAAAGAGATGAAATCGTCATAGTTGAAGACGAATATGAGGAAATAAATCAACTACAAAAAGAGGAGCAGACTGGAGAAGATAATTCTCACAAAGGAATCACTCTTGATGAAATCAACCAGCATCTTATGAGTGATACTCTATCTGGTCAACAAGGTCAAAGCCCACTAAACATCGAGTTTTTGCCACCTTCTTCCTTTGGAATGGTGCAAACTAGGGCAGATCCACCATCTGTAGGTTTTCCTCAAGGTTTATTATACAGTAGAATATTTGATCGTCAAATGACACCCTAGACTGTAGCCAGAAGTCTAAGGCAGGCTCTTCAAATTGAGAAGTCAAGCAACTCAACAGTAGCCAGATTGGTTTTACTAGAAAACAAGCTTTGACTGGAAACAACCAAAGCCACCAAAGAGAAAACAAGCTTTCACTGAATACAAAGTATGGAAAAGAAGTAACAAGGCTTCAAAGGTCTGCAGAAAAAGCTGCAAACATAGAGAAAACTATAGAAGACCTAAAGAGAAGAACAGCTACAACGTAAGGAGAAAGGTTTGCAAAATGACCAAAGCCACAAGGAGAAAGGACATCAAGCCACAAAATTCAGGGGGAGTAGCCCCACGAAGAAAGCAGAAGACATCATAGAACACCAGAGGAATAGCCTCACAAGCACAACAGAGGAACATCAGAGAAACAACATCATAGGTAAAGGTAAGTTTCTCTACTACTCTATAGTCTCAAGTTTTTTTTCCTCGAAGCAATGTAATTTAGATGTAATTTTAGTAATCTTTTCATTTTACTTAGAAGTTTTGTTAGCATCAATTTAGGGGGAGGTTGATAGGAATGTGCAATCCCTCCACTTGTATAGAAATTGAAGAACAAAACTTAGGAGTATTAGCCATGATATTGTTACTGTGCATATGCTGGAAATTAGGTAGGAAGTGTCAGTCTAGGTCAAATGTTGGAGAGTGTACGACCACAGATAGAAAGCATTGTGTAGGCCACCAGATATAGACTACTACAGAGGATTTTGGCTAAGCAATTAAGGCATGCATGGGCAACAAAAGACCTCCAAATGCTTCAAAATCTAGGATTGAATTTGCAACCGAGGATCAATACAACAATGCATGGATTGCATCAGATTTGGGTACAGACGAGGTTGCAACAGGACTGGGTGCAGACGAGCTCTCGATAGTACTGAGTGCAGACTAAGATGCAGCAGACTAGAGTGCAATAGAGATGGTTACTGAGATTGGATCAGAGGTCTGAGGTTCATTCAAATCGAAGATTTGATGTTCAAAGTGTGAGAGTATGAGGATCTCAAAAAGGTGAGCTGTCAACATTTGTTGAGGTTCACATGTGACAAGCTGTCACATCAGGTCATGTACATAAGTCACGGGTTCATTCTCTCAGTCTATAAAACGGGATCGATGAAGCTCATTGAAAGAGGCTGTTGAATAAGAGATTAAGAGCGCAAGCTTGCAAAACAATCCAAGATTCAAAGTTACTCAAGTGAGCTAAACTGAGAAGAATACATGAAGACAGTTCACTAGTCTGCATAGAAGAGCAAAAGCTGTAGCAGAGTCCAGTGAAGGATTTGTGCAAATATCTAGGTTCTTAACCTTTTGACAAGTTACCTAACTTGTAAAAGGGGTTATCTTGTAAGCCACAAACAAGAAGATAGTGAACTCATATCTTGGCTTAACTAAACTGGTCACCAAAGGAAGACTAGACTAAACTCTCGATTATCAGTTGATAACGAGTGTCTAAATTAGTATAAATCTTGTGTTCTTTACATTTTTTCATTGCTTAATGTTTTAGAACTGTTAGAAAGTAATTACTATAGCAAAACAGAGACAAACTTACACAGTTTTAGTCTCTGGTGCAAACTGCCTTGGTAATCTACAAAGAACATCAGTGTTCAAATCCACTACATGTAATTGATAAAATTTGAATCAACCTATTCACCCCCCTCTAGATTGAATCTGTGAACCTAACATCTTTCTTTTTGATAATACTAATTACAGTTGTAAGGGCTTTGATTACAGTTCTAACGGTTTTTTTTTCAGAAGTTGTAGTCTACTGAGCAACTCCGGCTTTGGCAATTTCAAGTTGAAGCTTGTTTTCAAGCAAGCCATGCCTTGTGTTGTTGTTGCAAATGCGCTCCTTATGGTGCTGCTAGGTGGTCTTCAAGGAAGCTTATAGTTTGCGTAGGTTAGCTGAGTCTTGTCCTCTTACCTTGTTCAGATTTGAGGAGCTGAGCCTGTACTACTGATGATTTAGGGCATTAGCCCTCTGTATTTGATATGTAAAACCTTCACCCATATTGGAGAGAAATACATTGAAGTTTTCAAAATTACATTCCTTGACACTCTTTTCAGCTTCCAACTCGTCTGCAATTAGTTCCCGTCTGCTGAGAAGTTCCTTGAATGTATCCTTTGTCCATTGATGCATGTTGTAGATTTCCTTATCTAGTTATATGAGTCTGTATTCCACACCAGTTTCTGATGGAGATGGCAATTGATATACAGACAGTTCAATCCTTGCCACTGTTCTTACAGTAGAGAATGGTCTTTCATGTATTGATGTCATTTTGATATCTGCAAGGGCTTTCCTCAGACTCCTAGCTATAGTCTGGGGTTTCATCTGAATGTCAGATATACCATTGTAGAGTAGGCCTTGGGGGAAGCCTACAGATGGTGGATCTGCCCTAGTCTACACCATTCCAAATAAAGAAGGTGGTGAAAACTCTAGATTCAGTGGGAATGTATCTTGACGTTGCATATTTTTCAGGCCAGAGGGAGTGTCACACGTTAGGTGTTTGTTGATTTCTTCAACGGTGACACCTTTGAAAGTGTTGTCTGTTGTAGTTTTCTTCTTTGTTGACAATGAGGTTGTTTCTACTTATTCATTTCTCCATTGTGACCACTTTCTCTATCTGTGTGGGATTGAGGTCAAGTGTGGTAACTTAGGTGAACTCTACCTGCTCAGTAGTCTGTTGATAATAGTCTGTAGTAGTTTCTTCTAAGATAGCCTCTATTGCATCCCTAATACGTGATCCTATTGGGGAGCCCTCCACTATTGGTGATTCCTTTGCTGCTATTTCCTCCTACACGGCTGATTCTGATGGGGTAGGCTCTACTGCTGGGGACTCGACTGCAGGTGACTCTGTTGTTGGCTCTCTTCTACAACAGATGGTTCTGGTGTTTATTAATCCTGGATCCCTTCTTCAACTACCTCATCAATGATGTCATCATCATCATGGCCTTCTAGCTGTGGGAATTTATCATCACCATCATCATCATTTCTTGATGGTTGTGGTCTGCCGACTATTGGCATTTAGAGATAATCATAAATCCCTAAGGTCGCAGCCCTGACATGCTTTAGGAGTATGCACAAATTCGACATGTTTTAGTTATGCCTGTGTGTGCCTTCTTCTCTTGAAGGTTGAGTCTTTGTTCTCCAAAACTCCACTAAACAGTATATAAGGTTCAGTGGGTCTCTTTTTCTTGTTGGCCTCCATTTTCTGAATTTGGACCAACTGATGGATTTCTGCCTTTGGCATGCCATCAACTATTCTAATTTCTGTCCTTGAGTCGTCTGCATTTATCTTATACCTTGTGGTTGGTCCTGATGGAATGAGCCTTGGCGTTGCAGTTTTGGATGTCCTCCTGATTGGGAGTTAGTGCTACTTGATGAACTTTTGGATCATTGCTTCCTTCTTAGGCTTGCCCAGTATTTCATCAGTCTTTGTGTTCGAGAACCTTTTCTTGTATGGCCTGGACTATCTGTAGCAATTTTATGACTTTTTCCTTCTCTGGAGAATATGTGGTTGTGGTTGTCATTATGGCCCATGCTTCTGATGTAGTTGAAGGCTAGTCCACTTCAATTACAGCCAATCCCATTCCTACATTAGAGATAGGAATGATTGCTATTCTAAATGCCTCAGTTTTAACAGTTCTTATTGTCAATGTACTTACATTATAGGTGCTCTGTGGTTGCTTAGTTTGTATACTTCTGAGCATGGCTTCAATCTCCCTTCTTGTGTAGCCCTGTGCACCTAGCTCTTGCCTAAACCATGGTTGTGGTACTTCTATGACTTCCTAATAGCTTTTCTGAGCTTCTAGAATAAGGTTCTGAAGGTTTTCATCAGCACTAGTCTTTAGATACTTCAGTGCTATGTTTGAGTCATGAAGTACTGTAATCTCTGGTTTCTTTGACGGTAAGGTCTTTGAGGATGATCCCTCAATTACTGCTACAGTTTTTGGTCTTTGAGAACTAGCTTCAGTCTGCTCTTCTCTTTGTGCAGGCAGTGCTTCTATCTCCATTTTTCTAGGCTGTGTGGTAGAGAGCTCCGATATTGTTTCCTCTTCTGAGGTCTGCAGGACAAGGTTTATCCTTGTCTCCTTTATCTGCTTCGGTATGGCTTCTGGTGCCTTCTTGATCATCTTCCCTTTGGCCTTTTCAAGCTTCTTCTTATTAGGCTGATCTGCAGCCTTTGCTATAGTCTGCACTGCTACTGGTTTCTTTGAGAAATCTATTGGCTGTTTCCCAATCTTTCACACATCAATCTACTTAGCCACAATCCATAGCCTTCCTCCCTTGTTAGATAGCTTGAGTTTTTCTTTCAGAATGATGCTTATGACTCTTCCAAATAAAGGATGTCTAGCCTCTACTTCCTTTGGCCCTTGATATATAAGCAACTTGGCCCAGTCAGAGGTGATCTGATCCTTTGAGAATTCCCTTGACATGATCACCTACTTGACTACGTCTGCAAGTAGTTTGTGTGCTTTGGACAAATACTTCTTCATTGTCCGTATTCCTTCTTTCTATCTATCCTCGCTCAGCATTGCATGTCTTCCATCATTTACCTCTGGGTCCTTCGTTTAGAACTTTGATGAGTTGTTCGAAATCATTGGGATCGATGTTGATGAATTGAAAGTCCTCTACAACCTTTGCCTTTTCAATGAAGCCGAGTACCTCCTCGTCGTATATTCTGCTTGTTTTTTCACAGAAGTACTTGAGTATTACGTATTGAATCAGCTAGGATATTTTGTTCACTTCATCCGATTCATTCTCCAACGTCTCAAAGTCAAGAATTACTCCGGTCTGCAATTTGATTCTTCTTGTTGGGCCTCGTTGCTCTTTAGATTTGTCGCTCTTAAGAGGAGTGTAAGATCGGGTGTTGGCCATTTTTGAGTGAAATCAAAGAAAATTTTCAAATTCGTAAAAGTGAGTTATAAGCATTTACAAACTAGGATTTTATAGTAGAGCACAATAGATAGAGATAGAGATAGATAGATATAGAGAGAGAGAGAGAGAGAGAGAGAGAGAGAGAGAGAGAGAGAGAGAGAGAGAGAG